>JAJLUZ010000038.1:0-135698 GCA_030570095.1 Kurtzmaniella quercitrusa | reverse complement strand
TGCTTCTGCTCCAGCTGCTTCTGCTCCAGCTGCTTCTGCTCCAGCTGCTTCTGCTCCAGCTGCTTCTGCTCCAGTTGCTTCCGCTCCAGCTGCTTCTGCTCCAGCCAGCACCGCTGCCACCTCCACCGTCATTGTCTCTGCCAGTGCCAGTGCCAGTGCCAGTGCTACTGGTTCCTCTTCATCCGCATCCAGTGCCACCCCTGTCGTGTCTACTGTCGCCAATGGAGCCTCCTCCTACGCTGTTCCTATGTTAGCAATCATGCCACTTATTGCTATGTTGGTATAATTAACATAAAATAACTACTTTCGTCCATATTTGTGTCGTTTTTATATCGACTCATACCTTGTTTCGTCCGCCGTTTATCACAGCGATTTTTTATACAATTAATTTATAACGATACCCATCAAAAACATCCATTTGTAAAAATCAAACTTCAACTGTTCTTTCTTTTCTTTCCATTAATACCTCTTTCTACCTTTGGCAGCAAAGTTTCTACCAAATTGACACCATTATTTAAGTCCAGTAAATCAGCAGCAAAAAGAACTGATTGGGCCCATCCAGCGTACGGGCCAAAAATGTCCTTGAAATGGGCCCGAATTTTACTATAAGTGTCCTTATTCAAGGTTTTCATATCTCTCTTCCCCTTAAATTTATAATCCCTTATGGCAATTTGGTACACATGGGTATCAACTGGTACAATATCGTGCTTATCTAAAGCCATTAAACAGATACAATCTGCTACTTTAGGGCCAACTCCACTTAATTCTAGTAAGTATTCGTGTGCTTCCTCATACAGTTTTTCTCTAAGGCCATGTAATTCCAGCACTGAAAGCCCACCCAGAGTAAGTTTCAAAGCAGTTTGATAAATATATTTGGCCCGATATCCGAATCCCAACAGTCTAAGCTTTGTCTCCACTGCGGGAGACTTTGCAAGGGTTTCTGCAGTGGGAAAACTATAATAATCAACCCCTTCAAAGCTATTTATATAATCACCAAATTCTGAGCACAAGCTTTCACACATTTTAGAAATACGTTTAACATTATTATTAGATGAACAGATGAATGATATGGTTGTTTCCCATGGATCTTGACGAAGAATTCTGATCCCTTTGAATTTACTGAATGGACTATTTGTAGGTTCTCTAATTTCCAAACTCACTTCACTTTCGATTTTACCAGTTTTGCCTAATTCTTTCACTTCGATTTTGATATCATTTTCTGTCGATTCCACCATCATTGTATCAGCCTTACGTTTCTTACTGATGGTTTTGAAATTATCGTGTTGACCAGACCAGTGCTGGTAAAGATCTATCAAATCTACCTTAAGATTGAAGTAGTCAACAAAAAACTCCTCAGTTTCAGCAGAAATCACATTACTTCTGCTTTCTTGATGTCCTTTTTTCAATAGGCTTGAATAGTACAAATTTGTCTCATCCTGTTTCACGAAAACGACGCGGTCTTTCAATCCCAACGACCATACATTATTTATGTTCTTCCATCTAAACGCTTGTCCACATCTAAGAACTGTCGAAAGATTCAACTCCCGTATACTCATAGGAACCTTCGTCCAAATCATTTCCACGGTCATCACTTCAACGATCTTTTTCTGATTCGATCGAAAACTTTTGATAAGAATTTGAAAAATTTCAGTAGTGCATCTCATTGATTCTTATCGTAGATCGTGAATAGATAAATTCCCAGTCCTATTCAATAGTTGCAAATCATTTTGATCTGGACCTTCTGTTTGACACAAGTTCCAATGGATGAATGCCCAATTTGCTTCAAGAGGTTCCCCGTTAAGGATTACGAGTCCCACGTAAACTCATGTTTGGACTCCCAAGAGGCATCTCAACCGTCAACTACCTCTGATCCCGATGTTGTAGTAAGTGGCATTTCAAATCGTAATCCCTTTGCAGTTTTGGGGCTCAAAATGAACAAGAAGAAATCGTCATCCAAAGAAAAACAATCAAGACCACTGCAAAGTCTTGCCAGTATGATAGTCGCCGAAAAAAAGCGTAGTTTCAAGTCTATAAATGATAATGATGTACCCCCATCTCGTAGATCATCAGAAGTTGAAATAAAAATAGAATCGAACAAAAAAGCCAAGATTGTATCAAATGATCATGAACCTGGGGAACTTCCAGCAGATTCTCAATCCCAGCCAGTCAATGTAGTTCTGTCGCCTGAACCCTTATCGAAAGAGTCGAAAGAGCCTTCAATGCTTTCAAAAGACTCAACATACGAAGATATCGCCAAACTTAAAAGAGAAGCTCATATACCTCTTGCCCAAAGACTTAGGCCAGATTCTTTAGATGATTTTTTTGGACAGGAAAAACTTATCGGGCCAAATGGTATACTACGAAACATGATAGAAGCCGATAATATACCATCTACAATTCTTTGGGGCCTGCCCGGAGTTGGCAAAACCACCTTAGCCCGAATAATATCCAAGATGACAAAATCTAAATTTATTGAAGTATCAGCAGTGGAAACGAATACCAAACATTTGAAAGAGATTTTCTCGAATGCTGAGAATGAAAAGAGATTGACAAACCGTAGAACCATTGTATTTGTTGATGAAATACATCGATTCAATAAGGCTGTACAAGATCTTTTTCTCCCAGTTCTCGAAAAGGGTACTATTACGGTTATCGGAGCCACTACTGAAAATCCAAGTTTTACTCTTAGAAATGCTTTATTATCTAGAATGCACACATTTACATTGGAACCTCTTAATCTGGAAGCGGAGGTGAAAGTGATTTTGAGAGGTCTAAGATTATTGAATAGAACTAGAATATTGGTCCACAAGTTACATTTGATAGATTTAAATAAAGAATCGGTAGACTACATCGCTAACTTGAGTTCTGGTGATTCCAGAGTGGCGTTGAATATTTTAGAATCTATTCATGCCTATTTATCAGGAGTGAAGTATTCACAATTTGAACATTATGAAGATGCAGAGAGGAATATTAAGATTCCTGAAAAGGTTGGGGTGATTAAGATCACTCTTGAAAATATAAAGCCATTACTTAGTACCCGAAACTATCATGAAATGTACGACAAAATAGGAGATTCACACTATGATTCAATATCTGCTTTCCATAAATCAGTGAGAGGATCCGATCCTGATGCAGCCATGTTTTACCTTGTCAAAATGCTCAGTGGAGGTGAAGATCCCATGTTTATTATTCGAAGAATGATCGTAATTGCTAGTGAAGACATAGGGTTAAGGGATCATTCTTGCCTTCCCTTTATGGTAGCTGCAAAAGAAGCAGTTGACTTTGTGGGGATGCCAGAGGCGGAAATTATTCTTGCCCACTGTGCATCGAAACTTGCACGAGCTCCAAAATCTACAAAATCATACAGAGCTTTACGTAGTACACAAAAATATTTTGAAGATCATCCAGATGCCCGTACATTACCTATTCCACTTCATTTACGTAATGCACCCACTGAATTGATGAAAGAATTGGGGTATGGTAAAAATTATAAATACAACCCTAAATTTAAAATGGGTAAAGTTAAACAATCATATTTGCCACAACAGTTGATTGATGAGAATGTTAAATTTTATGATCACGAAAATTTTCTTGAATCGAAAGATCCTGAATTAGACCCAGAATTGTTACAAACTGCTGGAAAGGAAGAGGAAGATTATGAACATTTCAAAGATCTTAGAAAGAAAATTATTGAGAGTGAGAGAATAGGCTACGATGAATTTTTATCCAAGATAGATCAACCTCAATTTTTTGATGGTACAGAACAAGATCATTATTCAGATGATCCGAATTGTTCACATAATTTTGATCACTCGTACGATGAAAATTTACTGAAGGAAGATCAGCCACATTATTTCGATGAATATCAAGGTGATTCCTTACATTATGAACCGGAATACCCTGTGCTGCAGTATGGAGATTAGGCGAACGTAATTTAAACCAGACGCGGTATGACAGGGTCCCAAAAAAAAAAATTAATCTGTAAGTTTAGGCAGTGAAGCACGTCGCTTATGCAATTGATTTTTCCGGAAGGCTGCTTAAGACATTTGAAGATGTTTCTGTGAACAATGTCAAAACCTTATTCACAATCGGGTTTAATATGAGTCACTGCATTTAATAGGCTATTCCACTTGGTAGATTAAATAAGCTTTACCCCTGGCACTTAACACCACATCTTCACGCGTGATGACTACGAATGCGGTATAAATCATATGTATAAGGGCGTATTTGAGGGATGGCTGCATCAATTGCTGTTGTTCGTGGGAAGGTTATTTTTTTTTGTACGGCAACATTGATTTTTGGTTTTTGATATTAGTAAAAAAAAGCCTGTCAGATGTGCGGAAGATACGCCCAACCTGTGGTATGTTTCTATGGCTTTCGGGCAAGTTGAAACTTCAATGTTTACAGTGTTACTAACACGCCTAGGAATTAGAGGATTTTCCGGAAATTTTCAATCAAACTGTGGTGAATCGTGGTGGCTCAGAAAATCAATTACATCAAATCAACCCAAATAGATTCGAATCAAGAAACTCCAAAAATCAACATTATCAAGAGAAACAACAACAACAACAACAGCAGCAACAACAAGGTGGTCACGCAAAGGGTAGTGATATTGTAGAAATCGAAATTTTACGGCCTCAACCTAATCAATTATTCTCTCCGTCGTATAACATTCCCCCAACTGGACGGGGAATAATCATCTATCAGAAACCACAGCAATCGTCGAAAAATGCTACCACTAAATACTATATAGAATCTCTGACTTTTGGCTTAGTTCCAAATTGGGCTAAACCAACGGACACACGACCAGTTCTTAGTAATGGAAGATGGGGAGCTCCTTATACCAGGGAATTACAGAGATATCAAGGACGCCAATTTAACTGTAGAAAGGAATCTTTGGGTGGCAAAGATGCGGCACCAACTTGGAAAGCTCATAAGAGTAAATTTAGATGTGTAGTTCCCATAAAGGGATACTATGAATGGCATAAAACTACAGTAACAAATGTGGATAAAACTCCATACTTTGTATATTCTCTGGAGAGTCCAATCATATATTTAGCAGGATTATACTCACATAATTACCATTACCAAATAGGAAAACAAGACGAGTATTTTTCATCTTTCACCATAGTCACAGGGCCAGCGAGAGAGAATGATATAGGAGATTTGTCATGGTTGCATGCTAGAAAGCCGATTATGTTAACTCCCGGAACTCAAGAATGGTTCGACTGGCTCGATCCATCAAAGGAATGGGATGAAGTCATGATGAATACGATTTTGAATACCGAAAACAATGCGGCGTATTCTCTGATAGTTGCACATCCGGTAGGACGTAAGATAGGTCAAAGCAAGAGTGAAGGGGAGGACTTGATTAAAAAGGTAACATCTTCACCTCAGAAATCGATCACCCTGTTTTTCCACAAAAGTCCCAAGAAGGATAAAAAGGAGGAGGTTGGAGAAGAGTTCCAGAGAGAGGTGAAGAAAGAGGTTAACGAGGAAGTTGAAAGTGAACATGAAGGACTCAATGCTTCTCCTGTGAAGAGAAGAAAAGTCGAAGGCTCTCCAGCAGATATATTAAGGCAACTTATAAAGAAAGAGGACGAAAATGAGACCAAAAGGGCCAAATGAAACAGTGGAGAGACACACTACTGCAAACGACAAGGTCAAATAAAGCGATTCATAAAATAACTGAATTTATTGAGATACGTAGAGATTGATTAAAAAAGTTTAGAGGAGTAGATAGATGATTCAAGAGACCACATAGATAGGATAACTAGAGGACTAAGTCACCTGACGAGATTATACTATTGTAGGAAGCTTTTTCAATAAATACAAAGCCAAAATGACAAAATTTCGCTTCTAACTCATATGAAAGGCATTCTTTATAAACCACCTGCGAGGAAACGCTTCGAATGAATCATTGCATAAATTTTAAAGATTTTATAGATATGTTATTTGATTTCATCAATTATAGATTTGTATAATACCCACCAAAATAAGACCTAAGCAAACAAAATATCACGTCATATATATCATGTACGAAATGGTAGATCCTTTCAATAAGGTGGCATGACATAACAGGTGCCCTCCTTCTACAGTGTTTATCATTCTCTTACGATGCTTTTCTGACCCCCTCAATTATCTATGTTGTGTTTTGTAAGGGCCAACCTCGATTGAATTTGGCACTTATATGCACACCACACAAACTTTTCATCAAATTTCCACTGCGGTGAAAAATTCAACTTCAAGCCATGTTCAATCCAAGAATAGCCGTTTGTGGTGGTTCAACACGTCGATTAGTGCATAAGAAAGCGACCGCGAATGCACAGAACACCCCACTCTATCTCAATCCAAGAGCTTGGCACGGTTTACCCGCTGACCGTATCTTTGAATTGCACAATATGAGGAAGGAATACATGGGAGAGAGGTATTTGCCTAATGACGACGAAAGAAAGGCTATTTTGTCTACAGTGGCCGATTTGAAGGTTAATAGCCGTCCTGAATTGGAGTATGTCTATGCTATTGACAACTTCAAGAAGAAAGTTATGAACAATACCCCTTATAAGGAAAGGGGAGCCCCACCAAAGCTTTCCGGGATTGAAGTGGTTAAAGATGGAGAAGTTAAACATGCACAACGGAAGATCGATGAATTAACCAGGATTTCCGCCTATGAGATGCCTCTTTTGGCGAAGTTCAGAAAGCCATACACTCCCAAATCTGAAAAGGAAACCCCATTAGTGTTAAGGTTTGGAGATGATTTTTCTAATGAAACCACCGATTTCAATCGTAAAGTAAGTTTAGTATGTAAGCTTGAAGATTTAGATTTGAATGAAAAGCAACAAAGAAAGTTCAAAATTCTTGCAGCCCAAAGATTTGATCATCATAACAACGAAATCAGAATTGCTTCTGATAAATTCCCGGTAGCCACTCAGAACGCCAAATGGTTAGTTGAAACTTTCAATAAGCTTTTGACGGCGGCCAAGGATTTGAAAGATGATTTGTCTGATATTCCAATCGATACCAGACACATGAGAAAGGTGACTCCTAAGTATGAGTTCCCCGAATCATGGAAAAGAGTTCAAGATGCTCCTGCTGAAAGCCACCATGTAATGCAGAAGCTTGTGGAGAAGGTGAAGATTGTGAAAGATGCCGAGTATGTTAAGTCTCTTGGTCAATAGTGTACATAGAATAAATAATTGAACATGAAAATGGAAACATAAAAATGGAAAAAAAATGGAAACATGGAAAGCTGTAAAAACATTGAAAGTATGAATTGAAAGTAATAGTTGAAAGCATGAAATGAAAGCATAAGAATAGAAGGATATACATTTAACCTTGGTGAGGCTTCTAGAGGTGTGGCATTATATGGGTCGAGTCATATTTGGGTCGAGTTAGATAGCAGGCATCATAAATAATGCTATCAAATACGCAGTGTCAAATAAAAAAGGGTATTGAAAAATTGCTAGCTTCAGTGGAGTTGCAAATACCCTCAAGACAAGAGTAAAGCTTGCAACCATCTTCTATTTTGTTCAAATTTGATCGGACATTTTTGAGCCAGCACCTTCTACTATACGTCTCGATACAATTACCGTCTTTTTGATTACCTCCCCCTACTCTTCCCCCGCTCCCGGTTCTCCTATTGTTCATTCGTAAGCTACTTAGTATCTCTTTCCCGACCTCTGGTATTCTAATCACGTGATAATTTACAACCATGCTTATCCACTTTTTCTGGCCTCTCTAAGAAAGAAGATCACCACTATTATGGAGACACATTCGGCGTCAACGACGCTAGATGACATAATCAACGAGTTGAAGCTCACCTACGATCGACTGATCGGATTCTTAGAAGGTGAGCATGTCCAGAATGTTCCTAAAGGTCCTGTTCTACTCAATCTTAATAAGCTTTTGAAGAATCTCTCAACTCAACTTGAAACGGTAGAGAATATAGATTTGGGGCTTTTGAAATCGATCAAAGAGCAATTAGGTGATGAAGGATCACTGGATGATGAAAGTGACGAGTTTTTACCCCTTGCAGACCTTCAGGCCAAGAATGAAAACAATAAAAAGCGGTCATTGGCTGAAAATGATGATAAAATCGCTGATGATGAAGATTTCGAAAGCGATGACGACGTCAAGCGAGAAATCGATGACGATGAAGACGATGTCTCATTAGCTAAGCGTCGAAAGATTGCAAATTTTTCCAAGAAGAACGAAGCAGGCGATGAAAATGGTCGGAACTCTGATTTTACTCCTCCAGAACAAAGAGGTCAATTCACTCAAGACAACGATACTCGACTTAAGAACCCCAAATCCGAATACGTTTCCTCTCAGACGTTACCAGCGGAGGCAATATTGGAGTTGGGACTCTATGATGAGGAAAATAATGGGCTTGAAACTCAAGGTAAAGAGTTCTTAAAGAAGAAATATGGGGTAGCTTCATACCCGGAAAATGATTTACAAGATATGCTTCCAGGTCCCATCCCTAATGTGGATTTCTCCAAAAACAAACCTCCAAGCAATCAGGTTCAATTCACCACCTTTCAAACCTATATCGAGTCATATTTCCGATTATTTGTTCCAGAAGACATAGACTTCTTACGAGAAAAGAACATCATTCCGGCCAATTTCGAAAAGAATTATGATCCAGATGTAACTCCATATATAATACCGAAGCTTGGGAAATTTTATGCTGAACTTTGGGCAGCAGAAGATCCAGCTTTGGCTGCCAAACTCAATGGACCCACCTATTCCCATCATCATAATTTTGAATCTTATTTACCTAAGGGAGCTATCGATGGGTTGACCGATGAAAAATTACATACCGAGGAGATTTCTTGTGGAGCTCTTTCATCTAGATTGCTTTCGGCCATTTTCAACAACAATGAGGAGGAAGGGGAATTTAAAGGTGGCGAAGAAATGGAATCAAATGGGTCTTCAAAGCTTTCGAATGAAATCAACGAAGCCGATGATGAAGATGACAATAGCATGTTGGATACCTATGGGAATTCTGAAGATGTAGCCACTAGATTGAATCTTACGGAGCCTTTGAAAATCGATTCAGAAAAGAGTGACTTCTATTCAATTGAAGAACGATTGAAAAGAGAATTAAAGTATATAGGTATCTTCATGAATTTACCGGATGCAAATGGGAATAGTGCTGCTAAAAGAAACAGCGATAACGTGGGCAGTGGTAATTTTAGTAGTAATGGAAATCCTGATATTATCGATAACGATGATTGGATTAAAAATAGAGAGGATGATGAAGTCTGTGAAGAGATACGAATGCTTCAAAAGGAACTTCAAGAGGCCACCGCCAGTAATAGAAGAAAGAAAAAGATGTTGATTCCTATTGTTGAAGACCAAATAGCCTACCAAGAGTACTGTACTATTTTGGAGGATTTGGATAAACAAGTAGATCAAGCCTATATTAAGAGAATGAGAGTGAAAAACAGGAAGAAGAAGTCCGAACAGACCCCCGCACAAGCACAACTGCAAGCATCAGTCAACACGGGATTGAGGGCATTGATGGAGAAGAGAAAGAAGTGGATTAATAGCATCGGAAGACTTTTCAAGGCTCCTGAACTTATGAAGAGACCACCGAAGGAGTCTGTTTTCGAAGGCGGGAGCGACAGCGAAGATGAGGGTGAAGATGTGGAGGTGAATGACGAGGGGGATCTTTTAAAGAGCTAAAAGAGGTAGGATATGTATTATTTTTATTACTAATGAATAACGGGCCGACAGGATGCACAAAGGTGCAGATAGTAGGGATGGGTAGAATCTAACGGAAGTAGAATCATGTAGATATTAGAAGGAGTAGAGTCATGTCGATACGTACCTGCAACACATACTTTGCGTTCCTACCTTCCCCCTTCCTTTCAATCTGCCATAGATCCTTTGATGCTTTTTCATCATCACCTAATCCTTCTCCTCCAATACTAATCCCTACAATTTCTCTTCTCTCATTTAATCATACAAACCTCTTACTATTTACAAAGACATGCCCTTTTGAAGCTCCTTAAGAGTGGGCAATGTGGTTACATTACCTAAAGCAGACACAGCAATCGGCTTATCTTTGAGCCTATAGTTTGCCCAATTGACAACATCCTCTCTAGTTATTGATTCTACTCGTTCAAACACATCCTCAGGTGATAATCTAAACCCAGTATTGACCAATTGACGACCAATATCCTCGGCAATAGCAGTAGAATCATCTAAAGCCAAAACCAAGGCGGCCTTGAGCTGTGATTTAGCTCTCTCCACCTCTTCCTCAGTAATATCTCCTGATTTCAACCGAGCATACTCCTTCATCACTGCATTGGTGAAGAGCAGAATGTCTGCATCCCTTTCAGCAACAAAATAGACACCCATAAGCCCAGAATCAGCATATGATGTGGTATAAGCCATATAAGAATTTACGATAGGGGTATTATCAGGCCCACCAGTGGCAGCTTCAATGGCCAAAGGAGATGGAGAATCAGTCCCGATCCCAACAGATCGATCCCAGGTTCCAATCATACCATTTGCCACTGAAGCGGTGAAGAAATCAGGTGCCGACCACAGAACACCTTCTACCGCCAAAGCGACATAGGTTTGGGGCAAATTGTCTTCCTGAATACGAACTTCAGCCCCACAAAACACCGGCAAATCGCCCCCACTTTGCATGAAGGGTTCTTTACTGGGTTTAATCTTCCCAAAGAATTTCTCTGCTTGACCTACCAATTGTTCATGATCTACACAACCAACACCAATGAGAGCCATACGATCACCCTTATAGTTTGTGGTGATGTAGTTGACCAAGTCCTCTCTATTTATCGTCTTAATTTTTTCTCGAGGACCTAAAATAGTCCTTCCAAGATCTTGTCCTTTATAGGTTACAGCATGCAAATGGTCGAAAACAACCTCATCATACATTTTATCAACCTCATCAGATTCCTGTAAAATGACATGACGTTCTGCTTGAATGGCTCGTGGTTCAAGACGAGAATTTGTAAGTAAATCACTCAAGATCTCCACATTAGAGCTGATGTCCCTTTCAAGGCATTTAGTATAATAGACTGTATTCTCTCTTGAAGTATAGGCATTGATTTGAGAGCCCATGTTCTCGATTTCAAGCTCCAAGTTGAACTGGGTCCGCTTTTGTGTTCCCTTGAATGCTAAATGTTCCAAGAAATGGGCAGTTCCAGAACTATCTGGGTTGTCTGCTCTTGAACCAGCATTAATCCATACTCCAACGGTAGCAGTTTTAGTTCCTGGCATCACTTCAGAGGCCACTGTCAATCCATTCAGTAAAGTGGAGGTCCGGAACCGCGGCTGGGCCGCAGTACTCATACGACGAAGGGTCAGACGAAACATTTGTCACTAGTGAAGAAGAAAGAAAGGTTTGGAAGGTTAGGAAGGATTTGTAAGTTGGCGGGGTGTGTGATCACGTGATACATGTTCTAGATGAGTAGATGAGGAATCGGAGAAAAAAAGTGGTTAGTCAGAAGAGGAGTCAATGACAGTGGTCACGGTAGTAGAGAGAACTAGAAGGTATTGTGGGCGAAAAAAGAATAGAGATGGCTAGTTCATAGGGCAGTTGATAGTTTTGGATGTATGTTTGTGTGTTTATGTAAATAAATCATCGCGGTTTATAGGTTCACGGTTTAGATCAACTGATTTCTATTTCTGAGTATAAGTTTAAATAGGCTCTGTAATAAAAAAGTCTGTGTGAAGTGTAGAGTAGAGAGTGTTTAGAAAGTAAAAGAATAGAGAGTTAGGGGATATGAGCATGGCAGAAAGTAACAAGAATATATGAACGGTGTTCGATATATATATGTTGTTATATACGGAGGAGTATTGGAGGGGTGGTAGATAAGTATTGCAGACTAAATAGTCCATGAACATCTTCTAAATGCCACTTCCCTCCCTTTGTAGAACGTGGCGGCTCTGTCCCACATGCATTTCTCCAACAACACCAATTTTCAACCCTCTCTCACAATTCACATTAATTTCTTCCCATTTCTTTTTCGGGTTCAGTAGGGTTCTATTCAAATATTGAATTCCAATTATTTCTGATTATTTCCCTTTCCTCCCATTTCTTCCCATTTAATTTCCAATTATTGCCCCTTCCTTTCCTCATTTCTCGTTTCTCGTTTCTTGTTTCCCGTTTCCCGTGTCCCGCCTCCTCCTAATGTGTCCCGTCTCCCCCTTCTGCATTTGTTTTTTTTTTATTGTCCTCTCATTCATAGCGGACACTTTTTTTTCTCAAAAACCCTCGAGTGTCCCCCTGCAAAAAAAACCAACACTTTCAAAACATCTCCCATTTAAAACAGCATTTTTCAATCAGTAGCCACTACAAATGGAAGCCAACCAATTCCTGGAGGACCCTGAAACTGCCAACCCTGAGGTTAAACAACCCGATGTTGTGCCGGAACGTGGTGGTATCTCCACTCAACTCCCTCAAGCTAACCTCATGCAAAAGGCTCTGGTGTTGAATTACCACAACTATCAAGTATCTTTGAATCCAAAACATAAACAATCTTATACTATTCGTCACTTTACCGCTCTTAAGCAGTTTTCAATCTCAAGATCTTCTCTTAATCGTTGGATTGCTAAAGAGGCTAAAATTAAGGAAGACGCTTTGAAATTGTCTTCAAGATCTCGTTCTATGACTAAAGTTCGAAGAACCCAAAAGCCAGCTTTACTTCATGTAGCAGAATTTTTCAAACAAAACCTGCACATCATTAAGTGTTTGGAGATTTATTACATTCAAAAACTTCTAACTGACCCTGATGATAAACCATTAGATAAAGAAATTGCTACTAAATTCAATGAATTCAAGAAATTGTTTGGTGAATCTTCTTCAGCGGTAACTGGAATTTTAATTGATAATGAATCTTGGCCTCAACTGTTCAAAAGTGATATTCATTATCAAATTAGTTCAATTCAAGATAATTTAACTGAACAGAATGATATACAAAAAAATTCAAAACTTTTGATTCAAGAAAAGGAAAGATTACAAAAAGTATTTGCTGATTATAATCATGAAGATATCTATGAATTTAGTGAAGTATTACTTGATATTTTCACCCTTTTCCAAATTTCTGAATTGAATGGTACAACTGAAGAAAATTTTGATAATTTAGATAATGAACATCAACCTTCAAATATTAGATGTGAACCAAACATTACGGTTGGAATTGTTGGAAATGTTACTGGAACTGATTTCCCTCCTCCACTTATTGTCACAAATTTGTTGGGTAATGGAATTCTGAATGTTACTAGTAGTTGTAAAATTAATAGTACTCAAATTAATTCAACTAATTTGAAGGCAAGTAAACAATTTGTCAATGAATTTTCTTATGATCCCGAAGGATTAAATAGAAGAGAAATCTTTAGAGATTATTTACAAAAATGGGATACTAGATTGGTCACTGAAAATAGATCAATTGTTCTTCTTTTAGATACTAATTGGGCTCATTTTGGTTTGGGTGAACATAGATTGCAAAGATTCCAAAGAATCAAACTTGCTTTCATCAATGCTCGTCATGATGAAACCTCCAGTTTCTATCAAAGATCTCATTTAAGAATGCCTTTCTCTATTGGACTCGAAAGATTGGTTAAAATTCAATTGAAATTGGGTCTTTTCAATAAATTTTACAAAGATTCAAGAGTAATCCCTAAAAAGGAAGAAATCTTTAAAGATTCTATTGGTATCATTAATAATGTGAAGGTCAATTATGACAATTTCATTGAGAAATTAAAGACCGATGAAACATTGAAGATTTTCTACAAGCTTGGCTTCGACGGATCGAGAATTTTCGAACCATTGTATGCTATTAATGATGGAGTAGATAATGTGGACTTAGAACTTCAGCAGCTTCAAGCTCAACAACAACTGGAGGCTCAAGTTACGGTGGCTACTGCCGCTGCGTTAGCCACTGCTGCCACGGCAGCTGCTGAAGCCTCTGGTGAAACTGATGATCTCAATGACGAAAGATCTAAGAATTTGTATGGTAGATTGACCACTTTCGTTCGTCCTTTGATTCCAGAGCATCTCAAACACAATTTGCAATTCTCTGACACCACCAGAAAATTGGTGGTTAAAGATTATGAACAACAATTGCAGAATTTTGTTAGAACTATTGTTAGAGCGACTGTTAAACTTAACCCCAAGCAAGAGTTCGATACTTCTCACTTACAATCAAGTATTATCTCTGAAATCACCGATGGTCACGCTGAAAAGAAGTATAATAAACAGTATACTGAAGAAGCAATTAAAAATTACGTTCGAATGCTTAAAAATTTTGAAATCAAGCAAGCTCAAATTTCGGCTCTTCAGAAAGACGACACTGGGTCTACTAATTCTGCTGAAGACTTTTTAAAGAAAGATCTTGCCATGGATAAGTTATTACTCAATGAGATCCAACCTTTCTTATACAAATCGGTGGTTTCCAATACTATTGCAGAAGATGAACCCAAAATTACTAACAATACTTATCAATTGTTCAACCAATTCTACGCTTCTTACGTCAATGATACTGCAGTGATTTCCACCAAACACAAATATGGTAAGAGAAAGACCACTCCTAATGGAAGATTTTTAGAAGATGAACTCTACGAGAGATTGTCAAGAAAGAAGGCCAAGCTGAATAAGTATGTCAACAATGATGAATTTGAACTGGATGATACTGTTGACCCAGCTCTTGCTGCAGCTGCAGCCGCTCAAGTGGCCGATGTAAAGCCAGAAGGTGCTAAGAGTATTCCAGAGGATGAAGCTGCCGCAGCGGCTGCTGTGGCAGTAGTGGCAGCAGCAGCATCTACAGCCGCCGCCGCTGTATCAGGTCAAGATGCTGACGAGGAACAACTTGAACTGAGCAATGACAACAACAAATTTGTCACTTCTTTTAGCCTGGATAGTGAGGAGGAGGCCACTAACAATTTAGTTTGAAATCTCTCGTTTCAACAAGTTATTTTTGTAAACCTTTGTACTTTGTATATTATTAACCTTTTCATGGTGTAGTTTAAGGTAGATTAGCGGTGAAATGTAGAAAGGGACAATAAATGCTAGAGTTTGGGGTAGAACAAGAACAAGGGTTGATAAGAAAGAATTTCATTGGAAAGTTTGTTGAATAAACGAGAACTCAATGGTTGACATACGAGATATAATAGACCTAGAAAGTCAATTAGGGAGAGATAAGATCGTAGAAATAAGATTGGCAAGTGCTGTCGAACTGCATCTTCCGATACTATTACATTGACTTCAAATAAGGTTACATTTGCCATTTTACAATATCGGTCTAGTACACTTTATCAAACAGCAATCCCAATTCTTTGTATACTCTCTTTTGCTTTCACCTTGCCACTCTTTTCATCTCACTTAACATTTTTACATAAGTATCTAAAAATCATCTTCCCAGTTTTGCACGCTTCAATTGTGGAGAACCTTCTTGTGAAGCCCCCAGCATACTAAAATATTAAGAGCACCGTTTTTAATCAAAACGTTAATCACGTGATCAAAAAGAAACGATTGCACCTGGTAGATTATACACCAATTGCTCCTCTCCATGACTCTAATCTCCGGCCCTTTCTTTACCATGTTTATCGATATGATCATATCGATGTGGCATGCTGTAGGTTTTTGCCATCGTAATACCCTCGTAAACGCCCCTTTGATTATGTATTCTCTTGTATAGGACTACTGGAACGGGTGACTCGGTCAAAAAAAAAAAAAAAAGTGCACGCAAATTAACTTCCGTTGGAGCGTTTCTTTTTAGTCACAAGATAAAGACATGCAAATTATCTACTGTATAAAATAACTCAAATCTAAGTAGAAGAAGAATTTTCCAGGATTGTAATAACCAATTGAAATAAATTCGTTAACTGAATCAACAACATGAAGCTTTTCGAAACAGAGCATTCGTTCAATTATTCATGGGACCAGGTAACTGCTGCCAATTGGCAGAAATATCCAAATGAATTGCTGGCTCATGTTGTACTGGTGGATATCTTAAGTCGCTCCATCGATGTGGAGAGGAAAACTCTTCGGACCGAAAGATTAATTAGTTGTAAACAAGGTATACCTTCATGGTTGAGATATCTCGTTGGAACTGAAGAATTTTCTTTCGTCAGAGAAGTAAGTGAAGTTGATCTTATTAATAAGACCCTTGTGATGAAATCTAGTAATTTAACTATGAACCATTTATTACTGGTTAATGAAACAATTGTTTATAAACCAGATAATTTCCAACCATTGTCGAAGACGTCGTTTAAACAAGAGGCGGAAATTACTGCTTTTGGTAGCTTTAAAAGAGTTTGTGAGAAATTAGAAGAATGGGGGGTAGATAGGTTTCAACAAAATGCTCTGAAGGGTAAAAAGGGGTTTGAATCAGTGTTGGAAGTATTAACGGAGAAATGGGAAAAATCGGGAGTTTTCGTTAATGAAGTTGGTGATTCCATTATCAAAGAAGTGGAGAACGTTAGAAGAGATGTTGAAAATGTCAGTGATTCCATCATCAAGGATATAGAAGAGGTCAGTGGTAAGACGCAAGGCATTTTAGCCAAAGTGGCTAAGTTAGGAAATGCCTTTAAGAGAGACTGAAGAACGGTCAATTGTTCGTCTCCTTTAGGCGGGTTAAATTTTATTATTATTTTGCATATGTCATTTTCAGTTCGTTTTTTATTTGCTTACAGGTACATAGTTTAAACAGCATACCAATTATAGAGGTCATAAATATATCAAATGTAGTAATCTTATCTTTCATACTATATAGAACTAGAACTACGATACCTTTGGTTATAAAATTTGATCGGACTTCCCCCCCTCTGTGTGTGCACTGATATCATTACTGACGTAAGTTCTAACCATTTTTTTGATCACCTACTATTAATAATTGTTAGACTATTTTTCCGAAACTACTCTTTGCAGGGCTCACTTTTTGGGGCATCTCTCTCATCGCATCGCAGAGGCCAAAAGAAAATCCTCCTACAGAAAACGGCAACTTTGTTGGAACAGTGAAAGGCATAAGAAGATGAAAAGGAGAGCATTAGAGAACCAAGATGGTCCATTTATTAGACAAAAGAAAAGATCGGTTGCTCCTATTAATCCACGGGTTAAAATTGAACCAGTTAATGTTCCACCCATTAAAATTGAATCAGTTAATGATCCACCCTTAATTCCAAATGATTCAACTAGTAAAATTTTCCGATCCACCGCTGGACACGCATTTGATCCAAAGATCATTGATGGGGATTCCTTCGTCAATGATATACTGTTCTTTCATAAAGAACCACCATCCAATTGGACTACTGAGCATCCTAGCGATGGAAATTTTGAAATGGATCTCGATCTCGCTAAAGTATTACGGGGAGTCTCATCAGAATCACCTTTCACTGAAATTCTTCTGGATTCTCCGTGTGGAACTTTAGACACCGAGATTAGTGATTTCAACTGCAAACCATATTTGCAAAATATCAATGAAGACAAGATTCAAGATGAATTGCCACTTGGAGATCCCAACTTGACAAGATCTGGTCCTGACTTAACCAAAATTGGACCAACCTTCCCCCATCTAGCACCATTGCTGATAAATTTGGATACCATTAAAACGATTAAACGAAGCATGAAAAATACTAGTAAATTAGTTTCGACCTTCACAACTCTTAAGACTACTTACTTGAAATTGTGCAAAGAATTCAATTACTTATTAACGAAATTCAATGACAATGAAAAGATCAAGTTTGAACTTCTCCATGAAAACAATGAACTCAGGAAACTATTGAAAGAGATAATTACTGAGCGAGAAGTAGATCGGAAGAGAGCGAATCGATCTATTACTACCGCATAATTAGCATAAAAAGAACCGCATATAGAATATAGAATAACATAAATTTATAATTAATTACACTCGTACAGTAACATACATGTGCTTAGATATGTAAGAGTAGTAAAAAAAATGTGGATTGCTATTCATTGTATTCTAATTTTATTACTTTATATAATCTATTGGGTAAATTATGATCGCTCAATTTGACTTCAAAAATTGGCAACCTCTTTTTAGTCACTTTGAGTCGCGATTTTTTTTGATTCCCTGCTACTAATGGACTCGAAACAAGCAGAACTTGTGGAAAAGTTTCAGGATTCTAGGCTTAGAAAGGCACATGCAGATGATTTTGATTCTGACAGTGACGATGACTTGTTAGAGGAGTTAGAAAATGACGATGTTTACACCAAATATAGGGAACAAAGGATGCAAACTCTCAGTGAAGAATTGAAGAGGGTGGATCGTCTTGATAAAGATCATTTGGGAGAGTTAACAGTGTTAGATAACGAGAAGGAGCTTATGGAGTTAACTTCTGGTTCAGAGAGAGTAGTGATACATTTCCAGAAATCGGAGTTCACTCGATGTCAAGTTATGAACAAGAAGCTTACCATTCTTGCTGAAAAACACCTAACGGTCAAATTTGTGGCTATAGACGTGTCAAACGCGACATTTCTTGTGAATAAACTTAATATTAAGGTGTTGCCATTCGTGGTGGGTTACTTAAACGGTCGAGAGCTATTTAGAAACGTAGGGTTTAACAATTTGGGTGACGATCCTAATGATTTTAAACCGGAAGCGTTAGAGCAAATGATGATTTTGCATGGGGTGATAAATAGAGGGAGTACAAATTTCCGATCAATCCGAGGTAAGCAATCACACACTGGTTCTCATAATAAAGACTCAGATTCAGACTTGGATTTGTAACCATCCATCGAGTTAGAACTGATTAACCCTCAAATTGACTTTTATGGTTACAGAAACATCGCTGGATGAAAGAATAGCGATTGCGATTACTATACCCGGAAAGATCAATCACCTCAATTGACTTCTTCAGTTTGAGCTGCTGGCGGCGTCGTTGAAACATCACCAGTCTTGAATCCTCGTTTTCCCATCCATGATCGTGTCTGTTTCCAAGCACCGCATCTCCAATCATGCTTAACTGGAATGCGAAAGTAAACATCACCAAAGGCTGCAAAAATAGCAACCGGAATTAAGCAACGAGGGGATGAAATAAATATATACAATCGATCATATACGACCTATTACATAGACAATTCAATCAACAATCCTTTTCTTTTTTTTTTGGTCACAATCAAATACTGTACACTCTACATCCCATCATAAATCAGTTGTTTCTAATTTATTGTCAATATAACAAACCCACACCAGCTTATCTTTTATTGTATCCTTCCATTCACAATAATAATAAGCCCCGGATTATTGCCGGATCATGCCGGGAATATATCCGGAATACCCTGCACACAGTCCGCAATCCCCGGAATACACCGATTACACCGATTACGCTCACAACCTGCATACAGATAACGTATGGACGGGCTGAGCCCTAACAATTCATCTTTACACGTGACCAAAACAAGATCCTGCATCGATCGCCTCAGTACGAACATCACCAACTCAAATTTTCAAAAAATTTCTTCTCTATTGGTAAGAAAGAAGCATTTTTTGCAGACAAGCCATAATGCAGATTTTCGTCAAGACCTTAACCGGTAAGACCATCACCCTCGAGGTTGAGTCTTCCGACACCATCGACAATGTCAAGTCCAAGATCCAGGACAAGGAAGGAATTCCACCAGACCAACAAAGATTGATCTTTGCTGGTAAGCAATTGGAAGATGGCAGAACTCTTTCTGACTACAACATCCAAAAGGAATCCACCTTGCACTTGGTTCTCAGATTGAGAGGTGGTGGTAAGAAGAGAAAGAAGAAGGTCTACACCACCCCAAAGAAGATCAAGCACAAGCACAAGAACGTTAAGCTTGCTGTCTTGAACTACTACAAGGTTGACAACGACGGAAAGGTTGAGAGATTGAGAAGAGAATGTCCTCAAGAGACCTGTGGTGCCGGTGTCTTCATGGCCAACATGGGTGACAGACAATACTGCGGTAAGTGTCACACCACTTTCAAGGCTACCTAATTGTATAGTAATACTATAAGGATAGATTGTGAAACGTAGATCCTGGATGGAAGAAGATGCAAGTAGTTAAACAAGGAAGAGAATAAAAATAGCGATGTGGAAAGATCAGGGAGACCACAGTGCACTGATGAGAAAAGCCAATTACATGAATTTTGATGTGGAAGCTCCTATCTGAATTCCAAAGGAGTAAGTAGTCTTGATATAATCAGAGCTGAGAAGAAGAAGAAGAAGCAGAAGCAGAAGCAGAAGCAGAAGCAGAAGCAGTAGCAGAAGCAGTAGCAGAAGGAGGAGTAGAAGCACAAGTAGTCAGACATTTACGATGTAGACGATGATCCATTGATACCCAATAAATTGAATTGCAGCGAATATTAACGAGAGGTTGATAAACGGTAAATGGCTAGTAAATGAGGGATAAACGCTAAATGGATAGTAAATGAGGGATAAACGGTAAATGGATAGTAAATGAGTGATAAACGGTAAATGGATAGTAAACGAGGGTGTGATTAACGGTATATGAATATCGAGAAAGGGTATGATAAGAGGCGTATGAAAATTAACGAGAGTATGATAAGTGGTGCATGTGATTGTAAGATGTTCAACCACCAAATACAGGTAATGCAACCAGAATCGTATTGTCAATACATTAGTGATGCTTCATTTTTCTTTAATCTAACGAGAAAGACAAAGAACTCACTACAATCCACAGCACAAAACTTGTATCAATATTTTAAACTTGTATCAATATTTTGAACTTGTATCTCCCGATCGATTTCGTAGACATCAATTGGTACCTACAAGTAACCTTTACATCTGTTGTAACTAACCTCTAAATCTTTCCACTACTACTACTACTACTGCTCGGCATCCTGTATGTGACCCAGACTAAGACCCTGCACTTCACCAATTTGATTGTATCCTGCACAACACTGCTCTCCATAACAAAGGTGGAATCCACTCCAGCACGGTATGAGTTTCTCCATCTATGACCTAGATGAGGACATTCGAAAGCTCCTTTCCCTTGACAACTTCCTTGGAGGGTTAAGTGTTAACGAATTCATCGAGGAATTGAGCAAAGACCACTTCAATAAGGGCGCGGAAGTCAACAAACTCGAGTATTTAGATCCAAAACCATACATTCGTACTTTTGAAAGTACAGTAAGAGAGCTCAAAAGACTTCATGATGATAGCGATCTATACATGAAGAAAGTCGACAAAGAAGTAGAACGATACGAACTTACCCATAGTGAAAATGTCTTGGCCTTGTCTCTGCAAGTCGAAGCAATCACTGAAAACTTCAATAGTTTAGATAAAAAGATATCACTGGTTTCTGGCAAAATTGACCCCTTGGGAAGATCTTTGAATAAAATCACCAACTCAAGAGATAGATCTCAAGAAACCATCTTTCTCATCCGGGCATATCATGGGTTTTTCACCAAGGAAACCTATGAACCGTTGGTGAAATTGAAAGCCAGTCCTAAATTTGAAGATAAGATTCAATGTGCTAAAGCCATCAACAATTTACTTACATTGTCCAAGAAAATTGCATCCCCAGAATTGACTAAGGCGAAAAATTGTGTACTGGCGATTGAAAAATTTAGTGAAACATTTGAAAAAGAGCTTCTTATCAAATTTGATGTCTATTTTGAAGATGATGAATACGAAAGAATGAAGGAAGTGGCCAGTATTCTACACGAATTCAATGGAGGAGCCACCGTAGTTCAAGTGTTTGTCAACAAACATGACTTTATGTTGGAGGAAACTCCCGAGGATGTACCCTCTTTGTTAGATGATGAAGGAATTTGGGCCAAACTTTCAGATCCTAATTATAGTCAACAAATCAAAGATCCCCTGACGGAATATTTACTTGATGGATTAAGAATGACCATCAAAGCGGAAGCTCGTATCATGCAACAGGTGTTTGGTGACCCTACCCCTGTTCTTAGAATATTTATAGAGAGAATTTATGCCCAAGTTATCCAGAATAAGACCACTTCATTGCTTCTGCATTCATTATCAGTGGGTTCATTGGCTCATGTTCGGGTATTACATGCATTGTACGTTCTTTTGGGAGATTTTTCTCGTGATATCAAAGAATTTCTTACCACCAATGATCTCAATAGTGATGATGAATTGGGGGCCGTTTTAGATCAATGCTTTTATGATTTATTCATTGAATATACTACAGAACTGACATATTTTGCCAGAGAAAAGAAAAATTTACAAGATACTGTTTACGAAATTGCCCAGAAATATAATTCTTACCATGAAAATGAATTGAATGCAAAAGGGTTGGAGGTAAAAATCGAATCTATGAATAGTAACGAATACAACAATGACAAATCTAAAATCATGAGCTTTGGGAATTCTTCGTTTGCTCTGAATATCTTTCAAGATCGATTTGGGTTCCATTTTTCTGAAAAGAAGAGAATCTCTCAATTCAAAGATTTTATGAAAACTAAATTGGGTGATTCTAAACCTCAAGGTATTGAAGAAGATCCTTCTTTAGACCCAGAATATCCATTATATCGATCTTTCAATATTGGATTTGTTGAAACAGTGGTAAAATCGTCGGTAGAATCAGTTGCTAGAGTTATTGAATTGGCTCATAATAAAACTCCGGAATTTTCCTTAGAAATTTTGGAAATTGTCCTCTTCGATTTCGGTAAATTATATATTACTGCTTGTCTTGAAGTTGCCTATGAAGAAGCTAGAAAAGAAGCATCATTCACTCGTAGTGGTGGGACATCTCCTCATAATTTCAATTTCCAATATCTTGAGATCTTCAATTCAATTACCGAGGGGTTGAATGTGATTTCACAATGTATTAAAAAGGTATTTTTACCCTGTGCTGTTAACAATCCTAACATTCGATCTAGAATGTGTAATCTTACCAACAATTGCTTGCAAAGTTGTGAGGTTTCCATCAATGTCATTTTGGAAGAGACTTTAGAGTTGGTGAATTCTAGAACTGCATTTTTGTTGACAAAACAAAAAAAGAAGGACTTCGTGGTGGATAATATTGATGAAGAAGACACCGAGGCGTGTGAAGAGGTTACTGATTTCTTAAATGATACATATGTACAAGTAATAAGGCATTTGAATGGAGTGAATTTGAAGAATTTTTTCATTAAAGAAGGAATGAATTTATTGAATCAATTGTTAGAACATTACAAGAGGTTCCCTGTGAATTCTACCGGTGGTATCATCTTGACAAAAGATGTCATTCAGTTCCAGTCTACTGTGGACTCATGGAAAATTCCTGAGATATCAGAACAGTTCCAAATTTTGAAAGAAATTGCCAACTTGTTTACTGTGCATCCAGACTTGATTAATTCTTTGGTCAGCGAGGGACAGTTGGCAAATGTGAAGCCTTACACTATAAGACAGTATGTGATGAAGCGTACTGATTTCAATCCTAGTTATATCGAGAGGTTTTTCAAATAATAATGAGCAATGGAGTGATGTAGATGTAGATGTAGCAAAACTCAGACAGTCTATAAAAGGTCCACAAACATTATCAGTCAACTATCATTGTCATTTGAATTACTATCCATCACACTCTGACATAATCTGTCATTATGTATCATGATTTCTTATGCTACATCATACACTGGCGAAACCTTTCTACCAATTTTCACTACATTGAATTACATCTTTGCTATGATTCACTCTGATACATAATTTTTTTATCGCTAATGTTTTTATCGCTAATGCAACAACCTAAACAGTCTTACCGTAAAAGAGGAATATGATATGCACAGACACCGTCAACAATGCAATATTCACCACAAAAGTTCGAACACTAGAATCCGGTCTTATATTTTGCACCAAAAATTGCTTGAAAGAGCCCATAACGGTGTCCCTTTTGTCCACCTCAAATGGCGTATCGTCCTTTTTACTGGGGAATTTAGCCCATCTAATAAGCGAACTAGGTTTTAAGTATAAAGTTGCAAAAACCACAATACTGAGTATGTACAAAATTACATAAGTGTAAATGGCGGTGTATGGAGCAGGTAAATAACACATTTTGGTTTGGAAATGATTGTTATCTTCCTTAACGGTCTTGTGCAATGGATCATACTTACGGTATAACGATAAAAGCTGAATGGCAGGATATTTGACCCCACAAGTCATGGAAGCAGTTTTGACCAGGATTTCTCGAGCAATTCTATCTGTATGGCCATTTTTTTTGTAGTTATGCTTAACGTCACAATAATCATGATCATCACCAGATAAAACAAGGTCTGGATCCACAGCAGTAAGAAGATTTTGGGAGATTTCGTATTCAATCACCGTCTGATATTGATACCCCTTCATGACTGGGAAACGACCCTTTTTCTCTCTCAATGGACCACATGGTTGTTGATCAGTAAATCTGTACAAGGGTACATGAGTGAAGAGGATTCTTGGGTTCTCTGGGAATTCAAGCATATCGTTTAAATTAGCTAAAAACGCCTTGGCGTCGGCATTAATTTCTGGGTCTGGATGGGAGAGAGAAATGGTGTCTACAATGACTAAAGTATGATTTCCGAGTTCAATTGCTTGATTAGCCTTACCGAAGAAGGCCTCGAACCGTTTGACAACTTTTTTATCCACGGTTTGGAACCCAATATCATGATTTCCCGGAAGATTCATGTAGGTTCGACGGTTTTGAAGTTGTGGATAGAGATTGGTGAATCTTTTGTATTCGTCAAACCATTTGTCGTCATCCCATTCACGTCCACCATCGAAAAGATCCCCTAAGAATACGGTAGTGTCAGGATCCAAGATAGAGTTCATATACTTGTGATTTCTCTTGAGGTAATTGTCAGAAATTCTTCGAATATATTGGTTAAGAATAGTGGTTTGATTTGGGTAGGTGTTATCATCTACAATTTGTGGATCAGCAATCACGGCCACACGGTGAGGGATTATACCATTGGGCCACAGCTCCCAAGAATCCCATCGACAACTTTTAATTGCCTTATATGGGACCACCCGCTCAAAATAATTGATGGTGAAAAGCCAGATAGTAATCAAGATTATAAATACATTACGTTTAAAAGATGATAGCTGAATCGATGGTCGTTTTGGGGTGTATACGGACACCTTATCTTCTTCGAAAGTCATCTTCTCCTTCCCACGAAAACTCATGGCCAAAAATATGAAGCAAAGGTTTTTTTATTATCTTTACTAATAACGGTTGATGAAATTGCCAAGCACTAGTCAAATGGGGTAATATATTTAACAAGCTTCCAAAATAGCCCAAATGGAATCTCTGAGCCAATCCTTGTATAAAATAGTCCTATTGCGTCTTTAATATGCAGATTGTGGAAAAAGCCTGGAAAATTTTTGAGATTTTACGAGGCTGGCCCCCTTTGTGAGGATTGGCGCTGAGCAGCTAATAAGATCGACGGATGACAGGAGGGAGGGGTGCATAAAAAGAGGGTTACTAAAGATATTTGTATCGTTTAAAATTGAGTTATGATATTCCAGTTGAAGTTTTGCTAATCGATACGTTCTATTATTAATTTAGATAGAAGTTATTACTTCTCTACCTCCGTAAGTAATATATTAGTTGTATGCGTAAAAAATCACTACTGAGCGTTGATTCAAGCGTTATAAGTGGTGCCATGTTTTTCATTTCAATCAATTATCTATCCATGAGTAATTTACTCAAAGCTCACAAATAGGTTACTTTCTTAATTCACTCTTAATAACTCACTCTCTCATACTGAACATTTCATATCTTACACTATAATCTTGAACACTCAAAACTCCCACACTCATAACTCACACGCTGACAACTCACACACTCATAACTCTACGCTCACTTCACGCACTCCCATTCCCCACTCCCCGCTCCCATTCACCTCACCCACCAACGATAAGGCAGTAAACCCTCAACTGATAAGAATCGGTCTTATCACACACATAGTCTTGAACTGTTTCATTTCATCCCCACTCAGGGTGTACCCTAACTGTTAACCAATTGAGTCCCTAAGTTCAATTACATCTGAGTTTCTCTTCGCCAGGAAGGTGAAGTCATGACCGAAAGGAAGCTACGCTCTGGCAACGAGCCCCGTGGGGGGTCCAACTTGTTCAACTTCGAAGGTCTCAATAAATTGGTCCATCGAGATAAAAACATCATTGTAAAGCCCAAGTGTAGCTCTGGCAAGTTGTTTGCCTCGGATACGCCCGTGGAACTTCCCCTGGTTGCCCAGGTGGAGAGATCAGTCTCATTGAATCCAATTGGTCCTGGTAGACGTCGTATCGACGAACTTCAAGACACACGCTACCAAGGTTTCCACCGCAAAATGAAGAAAGAAGAACGGAAAATGGTTAGTTTAGATCGAATGAAACTCTTGGGAGAGGTCGATACCTTACAAACAAACCTTGGTTTGCTCCAGCAATACGATTGGATCAAATATCTTGGAGGAATAACTCAATTGAATAATCCGAAAAATTTCAAAGAAGCAGAGTACAAGAAGCTTTTAACTATATACGAGATCAAACGCCTTCTACAAAAGTTTGATTCCTGGAAAAGGAGAGACGACCAATTATCGAATGATATTCGCCTTTACAATCACAAATCACAACATTCCATAACAGCGACAAACGCTCAATTGGACGATCCATTAACCATTGCTGAAGAATTAGCGCTCTTGAATGGGCCCACCCCTGAAGATGAATACAAATTACCGCTATTGGAACTTAAAAATAGACGAGTACTGGAAAGGAAGAAAAAGTATGGGGCTACTATTACTTTGAAACTTTCTAATGGTGTGGCTTTGATTATAGACCCTATTTTGCCGCCCAAATTTGTTAAATTCAGCTCCAAACTCCACTGTGATGGTCAATCAGTTGCATTCGGTGCTTCTTTACCCATAATGACCCAAAAACCCTATACTATTCCCAAAATGTGGAAAGTTCATGTCGATGATAAGATTATAGAGAAATAGTCTCAATAATCATACCCTTTCATTACAACTTAATACTGATGCAATTAATGTACATATGTCTATAAATCTATAAGTCATCCATTCCCAAATGTAACTTCATGAAAACTGATCTTCTTCTTCCTCTCTTATATTTCGAAGTCTTTGATTTTCTCAATAAAAGTAGCAAACACTCGTAATCTACCTTGTCTATCACCAATCTCCTCATATATGCTTCCATCCAAAGTAAATGTTTCCAATTGCATTAATTTTGGTGGGTGCTTGAGCTCGCCATCTATTCTAGCTGGATCAAAAGAATCCAAGATGGACTCATCAACACTGTAAATTTTACTTAAAAACTGTCTAAACGATATCATGACAATGAAAGTTTGTGCCAACAAGAAAAAAAGCTTTTCATTTCCATATTCTTCATGTCTGTATTGTTTAATTTCATCGCATAATTCATCACCTTCTTTGCGTACCGTTTGATCAATTTCATCAATTAATAAATAAACATCTTCCAAAGCACGGAAGCTGATTGTTGATAAATTTACAGATGTAAAAAGTACTAAATTTCGTTGGAATAAAGCATCCTCAAGGTTCTCTTTCTCATCATCGTATAATATCATAGGAAATACTCTTCCCATTGCAGCAATAAATCTCCTTCTAGAATTTCTTGTATAACAAATATTGTCATAAACTGTTTTAAGGAAAAACCTCTCCTTCCTAATATTGCCGAATTTATTTCTAAATTTAAGTGCTTCCTTGAGTGCTTCCAAATAGCATCCATCCAGTAATGATTCATACTTGCTAAACAACTCTTTGTGAACGTCAGAGGCAAGATTTCTGACATATTTACTTGGCAGAGACTCTAACGCTACCGCCAGAGTGATATAAGATTTAGGATTTGCGAACCCTAATCTAGGCATCAATTTTAAATATCTAATGGCATAAATGGACATTTCTCCATTGTCGTAGAAGCATAAAGGAAGAATCTTCGCAGAGTATCTTTGAATAATGGCTGCACATATACTATCGTTGACATAAGAGGTAGTTCTTTGGCCGTGGAACGCAGCCAAGTCAAGCTTAGAATATTTACTGGATGTAGTTTCACGACCACTTCTTTTAATCGACTGAATTTCTTCATTTTCTAAGAAATGAACGAGTCCATCGATTACTATACATTGAGCTCTGGTATCTGATTTTGACTGGAAAATTTGGTCAAGAATATCAAGGACGATTTTGGTCAGAAACAATGTTGGATGACTAGCACAAATAACAACTAAATTTTTAAGGGAGATATTTCTGATCAGTCTATTGCCATTTCGATAAAAGAATATTAAAACTTTAGTTAGTAAGCTGATAACACTTTCACCTTTTCGTAGTCCAACCATCGCTTTGGCAAATATCTCTCGATGAATTTCAAACATATTAAATGTACCAAATTTGCCAACCAAAGAAAGAAGTCTGCTCAATTTATAATCCCCAAAAACTTCTTTATCGCCGTTTTTAACTTTTACAATGAATGGTTTCAAATGATGAAGGCAAACCACACAAGCATTCGCTGATCTAATTGTATTCCCACTCAAATTATTCAAAATTCTCAAGCAAGCGAAGGCTTCATTCATTTCCGACGGTTCAAACTTGGTCAATTTTTTGAATATCACCGATTCAATTGAATTGATAAACTCTGTTCTCAAAGCTTTTGAATTTTCCAAAACTGATCTGGTTATCTGTAATACATAAACAACTGATTTGGAATCTCCTACTTCATTTTCCAAAAATGGTTGAAGAAATATTAATTGATCTTGGTTTAACAAGCTTCCATCCGCCTTAACAACACTTAATATCATAAGCAAGTTAGGATTTATATCGGCCTCTTTAAAAAGAATGGAATCCATGCAAATTTGAACAACTTCGTGTAATTTCTTCCTGGACTTCTTAACTACATATGCTTCAAAAAACTCTCTTAGGAATTTTCTTCCCTTTTCGTCGTTGTTGACCTCCATCAAAACATCTAATTCAACATTAGAACCAAACAAAAGATCCATGAGAATCTCGCGTATTTGAGCAACTATAGTAATATCTTCTTCTTTGTCTAGTGCTCCAAGATAAGATAAACACAAAAAAGATTTAATAACATAATCATTCGATTTGAGGAACATCATTTTACAGATTTTCAATACTCGTCGCTTGACCAGAATGCTAGTATCCCCAATGCATTCCGAAATGGGCTTATAAAATTGACAAATAACATTGGGATTTAAGTTCATGTAGCTATTTACAAGATCTATAATTGAATCCCTTACCATCGCAGATTTGTCGTGCATCAAATTAGCAATTGATCCCTTGATTGAGTTTGATGTAAGAAATCCACTATCCAAATCAATTAATTGAGATAAAATCTTGATGGCTCTACTTCTTGTTTTCACTTTTGTACTTTTGAGAGATGACAAAACTAAGTCAATAAAATCATCATTCATTTGGAACAATTGTTGATGCCTTAATACCTTCAAATAATTTGATCTAGATACTAGCCCAGCGTTAGAGTCTACAATTAAATTCAATGGCATGACTCCGTTCGCTAAGGGGGTTAAAAACCTTAACATTATTGGTTTCAATGACTCGGGTACGTGGTCCGATTCACCATAAGACTCAAGTGCTCGGCAGATCTGCTCCAAATATTTGAGTAGAAGAAAATTGAATGAAGAACCATAGAGAGTATTCTTTTGAGCTTGTACAAATACATATTCAGCAACTTGTAATGCAACGTTATTCAAATCAGCAAAAGTTTCGTCAGTTGTAACATTCAACTTCTGCTTCATTTCGAAAACTTTGGTGCCAATACTACCACATAATTCCAACATGTAGGTTTCAATGATCATTGGCAATTTGTTTGTATCATCGACAGCATGAATTAAAAACTTCTTAAATAATATAGATAAGAGAAACTCTGCACTTGACCACTCAGGGTATGGAAGAATTTCAATTAAATCATCAATGAAGCTTTCGATTGCATTTTTATGAATCTGATCGGGATTTTTACAGAAATCGTCAAACAAAATATTCGATAATTCCTCAGCTACAAACTTGGAACTATTGTATACGGAAGAAATCCTTGTACGAAGCTCTTTATACTTTCCTGATGTGAACAAGTCTATTTCAGGATCTGTAGAAATATCCAAACAATCTCTTGCTTGAATATAATAGATAGACACATCGAAAGTTTGTAACAAGTTTAAAATCAATCCTGTAACTGACAGAATACAGGTACCTCTATATAGTTTGAATTGCTTATCAGGGCCCCTGTCAGTGAAACGGATGGAGATTTCTTCTAAAATGAATTGCCTCTGTTCTGGGTATTTTTTGAAAATCTGACAAAGAACCATTGTTGCTGAAAACTTCAAATCATCTGTCGTCGAGGAATTTATTACTGCAAATTTATCCTTGACGATGAATTTTGCAAAAATCATATGAATAGATAAGTATTCGACCTTAGTTAAAAGTTGATCCTCCATAATATTGCCTTTCAAAAAATGAACCATATTTTTCAGAATAATACATATTTCCGACGATAAGGATACAAGGATGTCTTTGGTAGAAGAAGAGGTTTTAAATTTCCCACCCTCAGAAGACCAGGGAAGAATTATATCTTCAACTATGGTATACATGTAATCTACTATCGCCTTAATATGCTCGTTCACAAAGAATCGACGTTCCAGACGAGAATTCAAAACATCTAGGATGCTTTTGCAAGCAAATAATGCGTTATATGATTGATCCAAGAGATTGTATACGTAAGAATATTCACTTGAACCTGCTTTTGTTTGAAATTCTATCCAATCTTCCTCCAAAGTTTCTGATATATTGGCAAAACAAATGCTACAGAATTTTTGAATATATTCAAGATCGACTTCATTCAAGTCAGGGAGTTTTGATATTCTGAATACTTGATCCAGAAGCAGAATTATCCAAGGAGTAGACAAGATTTTACGGCCCTTTGAAGTTAATGTCCACACAGTGGAATCGTCTTCATTCTCGAGTTTATCAATGCTGTTTCTTAAAGATTCCGTTAACAGTAGCGTATCTTTTATAGAATTATGCCTTTTATTGGATATTTTATAGTTAAAATCTTCTGAGGGTCGAGTTCTTTTGACGACTATAGTTTTGATTGCATCATGATTTGTTTCTATTGATTCTTTTGAATCTATTATAGTGGTGTCAGCTATTTGTTTAGATTCTTCCTCTACGTTTTCTATCAAATTTTCTTCTAGTTCTACCCTTTTCGATCCCTCTGATGGTATTATTATCGAATTCGAATCAATTGAGTCGAAAATCCGTCTTTCCAAGGGTGGGATTTCGAGTTTTTCATGGTGGTCGTTGGAGTAGTTTTTGAATTTGATTTCATTTAGTTGTGGGTCATTAAAAGCTTGGAATTTTTTAGCAAATCTCCGTATTACATCGTCGTATACATCGGGAGATTCATTGATATTATTTCTGATATCAATAAATTTACTGTGGTCAAAATTAGTCGCCCCTTCATCAGAATCGATTTTGAGAGAAGACGTGAATGGAGCCAAAGCTTGAGTTGGGACTAGTTCTTTGAAAGGGATGGTTGCCAAGCGAGATTTCAGATCCTGGTCCATGATTCCAAAGATGTTGATACTGGGCCTGGGGATAACCAAGGTAAAGACTGGATATGATCCTCAGTGTGGAGGTTGTTCAAGTTGATTAAAGGTATATTCTAAAGGTTGCAATTCACAAACGCGATTTGCATAAATTTATGGTCCTCGCAAAATATCAGATTTGAAGGATGAAGGTGGGAACTTGTGAATGGTAGAGTGAATGGGGGTGAATTGGAGTAAGTGGTTCAGTAGTGGTAGAGTCAATATTTAAGGCAGAGCAAATAATTAGGGTATGTACTGGTATAAACGTATAGTAATAAAGATGACTAATTTACTGGCATTGGGAGAATTATCTAGGCTTTAAAACTAAAGCATTACTTAATTTGTTCCTTTAGGTCGATTTTTTAGCTTCTGCCTCAACCGCCCCAAACAGAAATGACATATCACTTACCCTATAACCAGAGAAAAATTAGTACTGTGGGACAATGGTAGAAGGTCTATGATTTTTTCCGTTTCTTCATATCTTCATTCATCATTTTATTCAGTTTCTTGTTACATCTTCGATATGACTTTCAATCGAATCAACCAATTAATATTATAATCCGAACTCTCTCGGCTTAAGAATTTCAAGCACACGAATATATAAAATTAGCATCCAATATCTAAGAAGCGCTTATTTTGTCATACTCTGAATATCTGATATCTTATCTCTTACATCTTGTGTCTGTTTTCTTATGTCTTATCTCTTACATCTTGTGTCTGTTTTCTTATGTCTTGCCTCTTGAGTCTTATGTCTTACATTATCAATCATTATTCTTATTCTATTCCCTTTCATAATCCTTTCGATGATTATTATTATCCCCGTATTCCTATTAATTATGTAATCTTCTTCCAGTTATAAAATCAGATCATCCCTTACAAATCTCTTCACAACTATTATCCCTCCCAATTCCAGGGCAGAGGGGGTCAAAAATCCCCCTCGAGCTTGCTTATTCTCTCCATTCTGATATCCCCCAATTCATATTGATCTGCCATTCGTAAAAGACTGTATCCCCGTCCCTTACCAAACCAATTTATATATAAATTGTTGATTATGTTATTAGTATTAAACACATTTTTCCAATTGCTTCTTTTCTTACCCCATACATTATTTAAATATTCTCTAGTGGTCATATTCTGGGAAGTCAAGAAGAGATGTAATCCAAAAAGAAGCAATGGATACACAAGAATTAGTAAAGTATATATACAAAGAAAAAAAGTCGCTGAATGTTTAGTGATAGATTCTTCAAATCGCTTAATCTCTGAAGGTTGGAATCGGTAATGGAATACTTGCAAAAATGAATAAATAACAAGTTGAGTTCCAGTAATTACTGACATGGCCAAAAACCAGAGGAAGTAATGATAGTTTCGATAGCCTATACAATTATTAAGGAAAATGCAATGATGATCATGATTTAAAACACAGGTATTACATTCATTACAATGACTATCTCGAGCTGATCGCCAGATATGACAAGTTATACAATATTTGACTACTACCGAGTCTCTTTCATCCGAATGGTGATGTTGATTCAAGGTTGCATTTTCAATCTCCATTTCCATTGATTTCCGATTCTCTTTGGCTTTACTGGTTGAAGTTTTAACTGGTCCTCTTCTTGAATACGGGAGTGAAACCATATTAAAGTATTCCTCTGGAGCAGGTGATTTAAATTTTTTCGTAAAAGGGTCTATACGGATAGGGATATGCAAATTTCTTGGTAGCACGCCAGGATCAGTAGTGGCAGCCTTTAAGTAGAAACTGAAGGTTAATAGCCAGCAATAACTGAAAATAATTACTGGGGCAGGCAGAATGGTAAACCAGATCCATTGAGCTAAATAGATCCAAAATAGCACCGCTGGAAGGGTAAGAAATATACCAGTTACTAAGACGATGGGTCGACCTTTGATTGATTTCAACCGGCCACCGCAAAAGAAGATTGTTGGCATATTTTCATGATTCAGGGCCTGGTAGTTTTTGTTATTGTGGAGGTGCAATTGCGGATCAGTAATGAGCCAATTGTAGATGAAAAGATTAAGGAAAGATGGCGTCAGCCCTTTTTCGGGGGGATTATCCATGACGACGGACGGTGGGTATGATCTGTAACAACAATACCGTAGGTTACCCCCGCCTTCGAATCAGTATCCAGGGGTTTTTCTTGATATTAGAACTCCTGTGTCTTCTAAGAAAAGTGAACCGATCAGCCTCTTTGTTCTTAATTGTCGCTCTTTTTTGTATCAATTATTTCTCTCTCTCTCTCTCTCTCTCTCTCTCTCTCTCTCTCTCTCTCTCCTTTCTTAAGGAAGCCCCATTTCATTCACTAATTACCACCTCTAGGTACCTGCTCTGCCATGTTTCCAGGGCATTTGAGACATGTTTCTCGCCCAATACTCCGCCAGAACTTCCTTAACCCAAGACCGGATATTCTCCGCTTGAGTCCAAGAATGGCTCCCTGCACTTTCCAAAGACATTTACGAATTCCTTCCCAATATCTTACTGCCGCCAACCAATGGGGTGCCATAATTAACTTCTTAGGAGCATGTTATTTCGGTGGTCTTGCAGTTTGCCTTGGTCTGTTGTATTGGCTATACTCTGATGCTGACAATAGACAATCTATTCCCTTCGAATTGAAGTTTACTGACCAAAAAATCGCCGTGGAGGCCATCAATAAAGACGATGTATGTAGAAGTCCACAATTTGCCGTCAAACATTATCGTCGACTCCTTAAAAACCTCGCCTCATATGAAAATCCCGAGAATTTGGAATCATTTGTTGGAGAAACTGCTTCTTCAAATGAAGATCCAGATGCTTTTTATGACTTTCCAATGATCAAATCTAACGTTCTTTTACATGAAAAATCGGCTGCTTTTGCCAATTTTTACGTTGATATGATTCTGAGATACGCCAAGGCATTGTTATCTAGAGGTAAGGATGAATGTAGTAGACGCATCCTTAGTAAAATCATCAATAATGACGATCTTTTCTATCATTTGGGTAATGCCGAAAAATTAGCGGAAGATTGCCGATTTTTGGCCCAACTCCATAACGACCCTGATACGAAAGTAGCATATTTAATTAAGTCTATTGATATGTTGACCCAAACATTTCCCTCTATCCATTTGGATACCCATTGGATGCTTCAGAAAAATTCAAAAGTCACTAATCAGTTAGTGGCTTCTTTAAACGATTTAGCGTTTACCTATGCTCTGGTATCCACCAATTACAATAAGAGAGATAAAGAGGAATTATTAGGAGATGCTTTGAACATCTATTTGGCTAATTTACAGAAGTTGACCGAGATTCAAATGCAATTGGCTTCTGGTGCTGTCAATAAAACTAACTTCCCTCTTTTCGATGTAAGTCCATCATCTTTGAATGTTCGAATTGCCGAAATAAAAGCCCATATAAGTGAGATTGTATGGGCCAAGGGGTATAAAAAGAATGCTATAGGATGGAGTGAAGATGTGGTAGATCTGATTTATTATGAACATAATTCATCGGATCAAGTTGCCCCTATTCTATTAAACACTTTGAATAATCTTTCGAAGATGTACGGTAAAATGAAAGACAAGAGTAATCAAGAACGATGTGAAAGAATGAAACAAGGTATATCAGAATATGATTCGGAGATGCCGCTGTACTATGATACAGTATTGGGTAATTTCAGCAAGATTATTTATAGTAGGGGTCCGTTGGGGATAATAGAAAAGAGTCTTAAAGAGCGATACGGTCCAACCCGATTTGCGCCTAATCTCGAAGAGTTTGATGAATTGGATGACGATAATTAAAAGAGTAAGATGAGAAATAGAGAGCAGAAGGAAGAGGAAGACAGAGTTGAAGAGGAAGAGTAAGAGATAATTTAGAGGTGATATTGGATGAATAATACGAAATTTGTAAGAAGAAGTATTGGAGGTAAATAGAATCAGTGCTAGGTAATCAATGTATATAGATGTATTACCTAGAGATAATAAGAGTAGAAGATATGTTAAAGAAACTAGACTAAAACGGGAGATCTATATATCGTTGATATTTGGTATTGCGTTCTACATACTTCATGTACTTAATAGGAAACAATATTGATGCCACATGCTTTCAGCGTACTTCTTTTACATACTTCTTTTAGATACTACTTACTTCTTCTATATCCTTCTTCTACAACCTCATTGATCTACTTTATGCTATAAGTCTCTACTTCATATAACTTTCTCCCGTTTTCCCCACACTTCCAGATTCTCCCAATTGTTGTTGTCCCATTTCCGGTATCGTGCTTGTCCCGGGGTGTCCTGCACACATCCCAATCCCGCAATTTCCCAGCCAATAAGCATCCGTTCAAGTGTAAGATACCCTAGGATACTACGGAGTAGGCAAAAATACATTGTAAAATATATTTATATTGAACTTTAGATCTTCATTTTGTACCCTCCCCCCGGATAAAATGTTGCCAATCACCCGTTTAGGATTAGCCAAGTCGGCAGTTAGACCATTGATGGCCCGTGGCTTCATCACCAAAATCCCTCAACCTCCAGGAAATATCGTCGGCACCGTTAATGATGCTTACGTTCCTCCACCACCATCTAAGATCCACGGATCTTACCACTGGACTAGTGAAAGAGCCGTTGCTATTGGACTTGTACCTTTGACACTTATTCCTTTCCTTTCTGGAACCACCAGTGCTATTGATGCTACATTGGCCGGTCTTCTTTTATACCATTGTCATGCTGGTTGGGAAGCATGTATCACCGATTACGTGCAAAAGAGATATTACGGTAAATGGCATGATGCTGCCAAGGGGTTGTTGTTATTCGGTACTGCCGTTGCTGGATATGGTGTATATCAGATCGAAACCAAGGAAGAAAAGGGGTTCTCTACCATTCTTTCCAAGCTCTGGGAGGCTTAAGTGCATAGTGAATAAATTCATAGTAGACAACTGTAGAAAGAAGCAAGCATGAGAGAGGTATGGTATAAGGAGTATGATATAAGGGGTAAGGTAGAAGTTACAAAAACCAATGAATTTAAAAGGTGTACAAATATTGATGTAGATAACGGAATGACTTTGGTGGGGTTGAATAGATCTATAGGTACTCATTGCACTTTGGAGAATAGATAGTGGTTGGACTTGAAGAATAGAAATATGTATCGACTTAATTAAAAATAAATCACTGCTGAAGAAATAGATATGAATATGGAGTGATTTAATTAACTAAGACCAAAAGTTATGGCCTCATCTAAAGATTCCAGCAAATAAATTCTGGTGAACTACCATCATCACACAGTGGTAACTCCGATAACTATCACCTCTACAATGTTACCTCTGTTTATTTGATAATCATCAATCGTCATTTAGTGGTCTATTTTCGCAATTTTGTCTCCCTCGCGAGTTTCCACGGAATAACCTCGGCTTGAGGGTTGGGGGAAGAAGGAGGTGTTTCTTCAATGACACGGAGCCATTCTACCTAGGATGATAAAGTACATATTATCTACATCTTATCTTATCTTGTCATCATCTATTATTCTGATTTCATTGATTTCATTCATTAGTTGTTCGTTATTTCTTTTCTTTGCGCCTGCTTAACCAGTTGAAGCCATTTTTCTAATTTGGCATATGATGTTCCAGCATTGGTTGGAATATCTTCTTCAGTTAAAACCACCAATCTAATCATCGAAGAGTCGTAACGATCCCTTAACATATTGGCCTTATATACATTAATTCCATCCCTAGCATGATCAAATTTGATCTGGATTAAACTATCATCAATCATACTGAAAAATGTACTTTCAAGTAAATGACAAACTGGCGATTCACTTAATTCACAGTAGTGTTCCACAGCTTGTTGGATCAAATATCGATCATTCATATCCAGAAACAGGATATTCCCACCTTCATGCTGTTGAACCATCGATAGTATCGTCAATTTAATAAGTTTCAACACTAAAATGGCATCCATTTCGATGAACTGGTCTTGATATTTCCGATAATGGGAATAGTCTCCAAATGCAAAGAGCTCCACCGTATTTGTTAGTGGGGTCGGTTCCAACTGAGTGGAAAGTTGCTTTTCATAAACAATTTTAGCAAGATCATAATAGTTGTAGGTCGCTTCGTCCCTTAGGGCACTCAAAATCTCCGCCTCTTTGATCATAGATGATAATATTCTATCTGTTGAAGAAGTTTGGGCTGTTTTTTAAGGAAAATGTCTTGCACATTTCTTTTCTTAAGTGGCTTGATTACTGCTTTAGTATTTTTATTTTAGTTTATTTTATTAATGGCTAATTTTTCCTAAGTCACCCTATTTTCTCTAACTGTTCATAAAAGGCTAATAGAACAGAGACTGCCAACAGAGAGGCCAAGCTACAAGAAAGTGGTAAGAGATACCGAAAAAATTGAATAATTCACATGATCTGATGTACGGAAGGGGGTGTATTAGTGAATATTTGTAAGCTTTTAATTTTGAAAGATTAATTAATGTCTATGTCAAATCTATACTGGCACTTTCACAGGAATTCTGGATTCTGGATTTATGGATTCTGGATTTATGGATTCTGAATTCTAAATTCTAAATTCTAAATGCTGAATACTAAATTGGAATATGTTCTTCCAATAGCTCCGGAAAAAGGCTGCATATTAAACTGTCAATCAACTTTATCGTAAGAGCCCGGTTAATGGTCGGATCTGAGAATGTTTCAAGGGTTTCAGTGACACTATTCAATAATTCTTGTTTGCTTTCCCCGGAATATCGTAGATATTTAACTCTTTCATCAAGAATCTTCAAAATGCTCTCTGCTAGTCTTAACGTCACATCCGAGGTACTCTCCTCTTTTCTTTGATCATCTGCATTTCTATTACTGTTGCTGTCACTGTTATTATCATTATCATTATTTTTATTATTACCTCCGGTCTCCTGTCTCTGATTAAATAATATCGACGTGGTAAGAGACACAATTCTTGAAAGTCCTTGGTCCAGAAGCACTGGCAATTGCAAAATTTGTCCGGTTATGAACTTTTTTAGTTGTTTATCAACATAATAACTTTTACTCATTATCATACGAACTTGTTCAAAAATCCCATATGCTAATGGTCTTCTCGTGGAGAATTTAGTAATTTGGTTGATAAGTTGAAATATCGGGGTCATTAAGATTGGCTCCAGATTGCTGTTCTTTTCTTTGGTACTATTATTTGATTTGAAGTAACCAAGAATAAGCTGCCACATAGAGAAAGAATCTTCCATCCCTGTAAAATTTTTATTTGGTCCCTGGTTGGCTTCCCCTCTTACCTCTTCTTCTGCCTCTTTCCTCTCTTTCCCTCCCTTTTCATCCTTTTCTCCTTCTTTATCCCATTTACTCAATATAACCCCTAAAGTATCGTACACAAAATCCGGCTCGCTTAATTTGTCTAAGGTCTTCTTCAACACCAAATCACCAATGATTGCAACAAGTAATCTCTCTACTAATTGTGAGGATATTGGGGACTGTTGTTGTTTGGCAAATATACAATCCAAAACATTTTTACTTAACAACCTTAAATAGTCTCTTTCCAGCGTTTCTGTTGTTTTAATATCAAGCCCAAAAGCGGTGGTGTCCTCAATATTATTATCACCAACTAGGAAATCATCTTCAGTTTCATATTGAATATCAGCAAATATCTGATGCTGCTGTTTAAGATACAATTTCACTGGATCCAATGTGGAATTGACGTTACCAATGCCCATTATATTCAGCTTTTGTTGGTTTAAATTCTCTATATCTTTCATATGTTGCGTCAACATACTCGCTATTTTGTTTACTAAAGCCATATTATCAAGGCTTTTGATTCTATATACTATTACTGATACCACATTGGTCATGGTGGAATAAACTTCTGTAATAAACTCCATGTCTTCCAGATTCAATTTTGGATACCATGAGTCTATATAATTGCTAACAATAGTCGCTAAAAGTAAATGTAATTCGTAATTGACCATTGGATACCCATCATCATCAACGAGTTGGGGAAGCAGTTGGGTCATAACTGCAGCGGACATATTGTATATTCGACATAGAAGGCGCAATTCCTTCGGAACACCTTTTTGGGCACTTTTTCGTCTTCCTCCCTTGAGAACTTCACGTTTCCATTCGTAAGTTCTTGATTTACGTTTTTCCATGGCTATTTAGATCCCGCTTAAGTGGTAATAAAGGACGTATCTTCTTCAATTTCAGAAGCTTTCATATCTCATAAGACTTTTTTTTTTTTTTTTGGAACTTTTCACTAAGATCTCTTCAGGTTGCCTAACAATGTATCGACATTTTGTACGCTACAGCTCTTCTTGTACCACCAAATTCAACCCTATCATTGAGAATTACAAGACTCTTCGTCATGTACATTTTCCCGGTATAACGCCTTTTTCTCGTGGCCAAAAAATTCAACAAGATCTCATCTCTGCTAATCTTGATTTCAAGAAAATGGAATCCAAGATCAAGAAGCAACAAAAGGCTATAGAAGCTCTGGGACATCTGTTGCTGGATTATGAGGAAAGTGTAATCGGGAAAGTTCTAGAAATGAAACCTTTCCCCACTCTTTTGACTTTTGAATTTGAAAATGTCTACACTGGAGGAAAGAAAGAAGCCCAAGATCCAGATCTCCCGCAAAAAATCAGCCAATATGAACAATTGGGGTGTAAATATCATCAACTTGAAAGAGGAGGACAGACCACTTGGCATGGTAAGGGACAATTGACTGCATATTTGATCTTGGACTTGAAAAAATTCGAAAATTTGACTGTCAAGTGCTATGTAGAGTCGGTATTACTTAAAGCTATACAAGTATTGTTGGAAAAGAATTATGGTCTTAAGGGATATCTTAACCAGAATCCAGGGGTATGGATGCTGCCAGAAAACGATAAAATAGCATCGGTGGGTACAAACATCCAGCGGGCCATAACCTCGTATGGGATTGCCTTAAATGTAAATCCAGATTTGAAATTTTTGAACACCCATGTCATGTGTGGACTTCCTGGAACAACTGCCACATCAATCAAGAAGTTGAGGCCAGATTTGGATCTTCTGGTTAAGGATGTAGCATTTGAATTCTCCAAAGAAGTTGCTCGACGGTTGAATATCCAGACTGTGGAACATATGAATGCTGACGAGATGGGGATGTAGAGAAGTATTTGGTATTGGTATTTGAGTTGACGGGATTGTTATCTGTCCTATGCATAGAGATCCACGTATGGAGGAGTAGTATCTAGATTTGTATATTGATCTATATCCATATGTATCTATCTATCTATATCTACATCTTCCTATATCTACTCTCTCGTATCCTTGACATCTCCATTTTCTCTATACATACCTATAAATCCCGTTGCCATTCATCCTCATCCAATACATATACATCTGGTTATGTGAAATCTCATCCTAACCCTTCCATCACCCCCACCCCATCGCTTCTATCGATCAGGAACTGTACTTAACCTCAGCTGGAGGTTCATCCTCGAAAGACTGTACTTCAAACGCTCCTTCTTGTTCTGCAAAACCCTCAACCGGGCAAGTTTACTCTCGTCTACACTTTTGGTCACCATCAGATCTCTAGGATTGGCACCAAACGTCTCTAATCTGACTCTTTGCAAGTCAGCTTTACTGATCAAATTCATTCTTTTACGCTCCAACTTACCCAATTCATTTCTGATCTGAAACAACGACCGTTCCATTTGTGGACCCACCTCGTTGCGAACATATTTCTTTGCATTTTCGAGGTCCAGCTCGGGGACAAGCCCAAATACTTTAGTTATTGAAAGCACTTTTTGTAACCGGGAAATATCGGCAACAGCTTCATCTAAAGTGTTGCAGGATTCATCTAGGAGGGCCACTGATGCGGCAAGCGAAGAAACGCAGCTTGACAATGAGTTGTAGGGGGTCATTGCAAATCCAACCAATGTTAAAACCACTACGCAGCAGATCTGCTTCGTTTGTTTACCTCTTTCGAAGACTCGAGTGCGGCTGTATGCAGTAAATATCATAGGAAAAGGTGTACGTACCGGAGAGGAGGCATTAAAGGGTGCAGCTAGAAAATGGTGTGTAAGTACAATGATACATGCTACATGATGTGGTGTGCTGTAGTATGATATAAGATGATATGATATGATGTGATACGATATGATGTGATATGATATGATATGACGTATATGATGTAGTATGATATACATCATACTACAAGACATAACATCATAAATTATACAACATTCATCGCCGCCCAAACAAAGCCAATCTCTCAAATAAATCCATGCATATTTTGAAAAGAGGATCCAAAGAATGTTGCAGAAAACGACCTATTATTCACTCTAATGTGACTAATCTAGCGCAAAAAAAACTTCGAATCTTGTATACCACTGTATCCAACTAATCTTTTTGTTCTTTCTACTTCTTAATATCATTTAAAACTACTTTAACATCCCTATCCTCTACTACTTCCTTCGTATTTTCCGTATCGTTTCATATATTTTATTTTTGCTGTCGGTCATATAGAGATACATACATACATACATATATATATATATTTTTTTTATTGTAACCTGGTCAAAACCACATTTCAAAGCACTGGTGCCCTCCCCTAAAACTGACGATGGATATCCCTCTTCAGTTGGACATGGATGGTTCTGAAGGTACCTCGAGCTCTGAAGATTCACCACCCTTACCTTCGCAACCTCCGAGGATTAAAAATCTTTCTTTCCCGTCAGATCTGCGTCAACATCCATCAAAATCGACACCCTTAAAAATCCCAACTCGTAACTCCGCAAATGGGCCTAATACAATGCACAGCGGATTCTTAAAAGGTCTGGAAGGAAAGAATCAAGAATCTACCAAGTCGTCGTCGTCGTTCATTTCGAATGGTAATCGAAAACGCCTGAATTCTCGCTCCCAAGTACTCTCCTCCTCTTCAATTGAATACCCTGAAAAGAGGATTCAAATGCAATATCTCGTCACATTAATCCCATTAAATGATACATTTGTTACGAAAAATTTGTTGGTCCCTTACTATCCTGATACTTTAAAGCTTGGAAGACCGGCTGGTTCCAAAGTTAAACCGGAAATTAATAACGGTTACTTTGATTCAAGGGTTTTATCCCGAAATCATGCTCTGATTTATGTAGATCCATTGAATGGGAAACTTATGATCAAAGATTTGGGTTCTTCTAATGGAACTTTCCTTAATGAACAGAAAATTGGACAGGATCCAGTTGAATTGAACGTTGGGGATATCATATATCTTGGTTTCAACATAGAAGTTGACACTTCCCATAAGAAAATCCTGGCCAAAGTGGAAAATATCAACGTGATACCAATGAAATCAAAACTTCTGTTGGGTTTCAGTAGTTCAAGAGATGGGGATGGTATCAATGATAATGTCAATAGCCCAGAATATAAGCATTTTAACTTTGTCCAACTGATTTTTGCCCTGAAGAATCCCGGTCAAAAAAATGGACAACTAGGAGGGGTGAATTTGAATCTGAATCTGAATTTGAATCAGGAGGTTTCCTCCTTTGATAGTGCCCTTTTTGGTGATGTCAACCCCATGTTAGATAATACCCTTCTTGGACTTCAATCCAAGAGTAGTGGCGGTATATTTAACAACTCTCAGATTGCCAATCTGTCCCAATTAGAATCGGCAATCAGTCTGCTTCTGCAATGTCTCCTGTTGGTGAAGCAACAAAATTCAACATTACATCTGCTTGAATTGTTTGCCAATAATTATCAGCTGCGATTAGAAGAGCTTAACAACAAGTATATTGACGAACAATATGATGCAAAATTCAAACTGTGTAACAATTTGATTAATGAAAAGGAAGAGGCAATTACCCGATTGACCTCGGAACATGACAAATATAGAAAGAAAACTTCGGTAGGGATGAAAGGGCTAGAGGATGAGGTTGATGCATTGCGGGCACAAGTATCGATGCTTACCCAGAGATTACGTGACGAAGAAGATACCAGAACACATTCTACTAGCAGTATATATCTGATAGATGAAAAGCCCGTGGTTACACCACCAGTTTCTGATGATGATAATGAATTTGTTGTTCCAACTGACCGGGAAATCATGCCAAATCCCATTAATGATGAGAATACCACTGATATCAGTGGAAATGGAGCCAATGGAGCCAATGGATCCAATGGGGTCACTTTTACAACTGGGGTCAGTTCCAACGGGAATTACTATGACATCGTAGAAGAAGAAGAAGACAGCGATAACGACAACAACGAAAAAAATGCAGAGAATGATCCATATCTGGTCCGAAGTAGCCAACCATTAGATCCATCGGTATCTGGGTCTGGGAAAAAGTCGGCTCTGTTGGACAGTTTGGATACTTTTGACAATGCAAAGTCAACCCAGCAGAAGAAGCAACTGGAAAATTCATCTGAGCCTCAAGAGTTAGTCGCTGGAGGAGCTCTACAAGCTCAAGAAAAAGACGGCACCATGAAATTAATGCTACATGCTACTGCCGGGTTGGTGCTATTAATATTGATATCGTTTCTTTCCAATCATGTTTCAATATCACACATTGGATTATCATAGAAAGAAATTGAAGGTAAATGAGTAATGCAAAAGTAAGATATCTTGGAGAGAGTAGCAGTAGCTTGGGGAATATCCAGATCAAATTGATCAAGTAGAGTAGTGTAGATTGAAGAGAAAAGTAGAAGAAATGATCAAGTGACAAGTGACCGTTGTTTGGGTAGTTATATCTACACATCTATACACGTAAAACCCGGTTTAGTGGATATGGAATGTGATGTTAGACTATTTGATTATGTATCGATCGGGCAAATGGAGAGGAAGTGTGTGTGAGTGGAGAGGAAGTGTAATGGGGGAGAGGGATGCGTGAAAAAATCAGTAACTCTGCCAATTGAGGTTATACAACTCAGTAGACATAGATCATTGGGCAACCCAAATTGTCAATTTATACCATTCAATTCACTAAAGATAACCCGGTCCGTATATTTACCTTCATCTTGACCCTTCTATATCGTTTCTATATCTCCACTCCATGTTACTTTCTACTTTTAGCATGTTATCACCTGATTTCTATTCTCTTCTTTTCTGCTCCCATTTCCAAAATTTTCGTTCTTTCTACTATTTGATAATTCTCAAACCGAAACTGAAACTGAAAAATTATCGAAAGAGACTAACTTCGTGAATGAATTTGGGGTCAATGCTAGGCCAAATTGGCTCAAGTGCCAGAAGCTTCCCTATTCGGGTTACTCAGAGACGCCAGTTCGTCACCACTTTACTAGTGGGAGCATATTCCCTTATCTTTAATGAAAATAACCGGTTGGCTGACCAAATGGAGCAAGGTAAACTTCACTACAAAGATGAAAACGTAGAAATTAATCGTCAGAAGGACAAATTACCGTATTTTACCCGCAAACAGCCCGATTATCCGGGCCATATCCCATTGTATAACGTGGAGAAGCTAATGATGTTTCTTGGACTGTCTTTGGGGTCATATTTCCATCCAGAACGTAATGAATTCATTGTGGCCTTGGGAGAATCCAGTGCCATTAAACCAGTTTTACGCCGTTTACAACGGAAAATGCTTAGTGATGAAACGGGGAGAGAAATTTTGAGAACAAAACCTCGAATAACTCTGGATCTGTTGGATTTAAACTACTTAAGACTGTTGCCAGTGAATACTGTAGGAAGAACATATATAGAATGGTTAGATAGAGAAGGAGTTAGTCCTGATACTCGAGTTCCGGTTAGATTCATTGATGATGAAGAATTAGCCTATGTATTTCAGAGATACCGTGAGTGTCATGATTTTTATCACGCGATAACCGGATTGCCTATTATAATTGAAGGGGAAATATCAGTGAAGATTTTAGAATTCATGAATTTAGGAATCCCAATGTCTGGTTTAGGGGCCCTTTTCGCCCCATTGAGATTGAAAAAGAGTCAGCAAGAGAGATTATATAACATATACTATCCTTGGGCCATCAAAGTTGGGGCTTATCTGAAGCCATTAATTAATGTGTACTGGGAAAAGATTTTGGAAAGAGATATCAATCAAGTTAGGGAAGAGTTGAATATCGAACAGCCCCCAGATTTGAGAAACCTTCGTAAGGCATACTTTGAAAAGCTTAAGCAAGAGAAGAAAATTGTGTAAAGATGAACTTAAATGACTGAATTACGAATTACCTTGAACCATAACATAGGTTACGTTTTAAAATAGGTTAGAGCTAGGTACATAGGATGAAAATGAATATGATAATGAATTTTTAGCAGTGGATGGTAAGTAGTGTAGACTGGAGGTGATGAGAAATAAATACTGAAGTGATGAGAAACAAAAACTGAAGTGATAAGTGATAACTATTAGAGTGATGGGAAATGAATGTGATGAATGAATAGTATAAATGAATGCTTTAAGTGATGAGAAACGAATACTTGAAGTGATGAGAAACGAATACTTGAAGTGATGAGAAATGATTACTTGAAATGATGGGAGACCAATGCTGGTCCATTAAAAATGTCCTTAATTGTGTCAGACCCTTTGCGATAATTCCCGCCGCGCTTCATGCATCTTTCTTCCCCTGAAATTTTTCTTCTCTACGCAGTTCTTTGCAGTGTTGTGACACTTTTAAGTGTTTAGAAACACTCCCCTTATAGGTTTGCTATTTTTTTCTTTTTGGAACTTGTAGAACATATTAGTTACTACTGAAACTTTATTGACTCAATTACTAAATCACTTACCAACATGTCCCAATTATTGTACAAATATTTCATTAAGAAAGTATGTCTCTCAATGAGGTTTGCTATCCCAGCAATTGATTTTCTTCCATTTCATGATACTAACTTACCCCTCTAGACTAACATGGACCATGTTTTTGAGGTTAGTCCATCTGAAGACCCATACTATGAAGAAGTCCCCGAAAATGAACTTCATTTCTACCAAAGAAAGGGAGCAAGAAGATGGAAAAAGCTCCCAGAAGTCATTCCTGCCAATGACTTGAAAATATTGGAAGCAGTTAAGAGAGAAGCTTACCGTTTAGATCTTCAATTGAGTATGTGTGGATTCCGGTTTGGCTGGGCTGGAGTCATTGGACTTATTCCATGGATTGGAGATGTGATTTGTTTATATTTTGCCATGCAAATTCTTCACAAGGCGGAAAAAATTCAAGGTGGATTGCCCGTGATGTTACGTCTGGAGATGATGGCTAATATCATCCTTGATTTCTGTTTCGGTCTTGTTCCAATTTTAGGAGATTTCATCAATGTTCTTTATCGGTGTAATTCGAGAAATTTCATTTTATTGGAGAAACATTTAGTGAAAGAGTACGGGAAAGTCCCAGCAGCAGCGGTATCTACAAAACCTGCTGCACCGGTTAAGAGTGACAAGATTACTGAGGTGAAGCCAGATGCTCATAAGCTGGATAAGGTGGCCCATATGGCTTGATACGTAATTATCAGTACTAGTTAAATTTTAAGTAAAACTGGTTTAAGTATATTTTCGCTGTTCAAATTATATTTTACTATATTAAATAATGTCAAATTAATGACCCCACAACCTGCTGGCAACCCAGAATGGTTCATAAAATTCGAAAAATTATCTCGATGTATTGAACACTGTACTTTGGAGTTGGTTGTTATTGCAATTGGTATCTTTCTTTCTGTAATGCAAGAGTATTTTCTTGATGTTGGGGTGGTTTCTGTTCCTATAGGGTTTGGTTGAGAGACTGGATTTTTTTTTCCATGTATCAATAATATATTTCACTCATCGTGAACAAGAAAGAACCAAACATAACTAATTATCATAAAGAGAGAATATGTATCAACGAGATTGACCCTTAATCATGATAAAAGATTGGATACATATCATCACTAGAAATTCATTTATCATTATCAATTCATTTGTCATAATCCTTTTTCATTTTCTCCAACTACAAAAACATCCCCATAATTCTACTTAAACTCCCTCTCCAACAAATCTAATCTCTGTTTGAACCCCAGCACAAATTGCTCTAGCTGGTCTAATTTCATGAATTCCAACTCCAACTGCTCACATTCACCAAGAAGTCTCTCTGAATCGATTATGTGTTGCTTTAAATCAAGTTGTTCATCCAAATAACCCTCTATTGCCCTTTCTCTTGCAATCACTGCAGTGTAAGTTTCCTCGGCTAACTGATTGATGCGATCACCAATTTTAAACATAAGGTAATCATATCGTACACCAAGCTCCCTGAGTCCAAGAGGGTCTTCTTCTTCTTCCATAATTGACCTCTGCAATATCTCTTTTGTAGGGTCTGTCTTTGGTCTGTGATTTGCCCTTCGAGATTGTTTGTTCGGCTAACCGTTCCATTTCTTTGCAATGCTCCTGCATTGCCACTAATCACTTCCAACTGTGGCCAGCAAGCTAATCTCCTGCACCCTTACAAGTCTATTTCGCTCACCCATTTCCGATCTAATTATCAATCAAAGGGGAAATGTCGTCGTCGAGCTCCAGCTCCTATTCGTTGTCTAAGATCAATCCTAAGCTCTTGCGAAGGATATGTATGTATATTAAGCTATCAATTCCGTTGTAAACGGTGTATTTCGATCCCTAGGTCGGTTGTGGAGGTTAAAATATGAAGTCTGGTTTGTCCAATCGAGGCTTCGTCTAAATGCGGATCTAATTATTATTGTTGTTGGTAGTAAGAAGAAGAGTGTCTTTGTGAAAGAGATGAGGAGTTGTTTGGATTGCTTTAGTGTCACAACTGATGGAACAGAATTGACCATAAATTGAGAGCACTGATTGACAATACTGATTGAGTATTTAAGCTATTGGAACTCTACATTGGTGCTTCAATTGACCACAGTATATCCAACATCTCCGGGTTTTCATATTCCTCCTCCATAGAATTTAAACTTGTCATATTGATCTGTCCATTTACTAACATCAGATCGTGCCTGTCGCCCAACCCTTAATGAACCAAATCTTGCCTTGAACTTGGAAATCTGTGATTATGTCAACGCCAAACAAGGCCTGACCCCTAGAGACGCCGCCATTGCTGTGGCTAAACTTATCTCTCAAAGAGATCCACAAACCTCTGAATTAGCCCTTGCTCTTTTGGATAACTTGGTCAAAAATTGTGGTTATCCCTTCCAATTGCAAATCTCTCGTAAGGAATTCCTCAATGAATTGGTGAAAAGATTCCCTGAACGTCCTCCTCCTCGTTATCTGACGGTACAACGATTAATTTTGGCCCAAATTGAAGATTGGTATCAAACAATTTGTAGAACTTCCAAGTACAAAGAGGACTTTGGATATATTAGAGATATGCATAGACTTCTTCTGCAAAAAGGGTATGTATTCCCTGAAATCAAAGGTGAAGATGCTGCTGTTTTGAATCCTCTGGATAATCTTAAATCCTTAGAGGAACTTCAAAAGGAAGAAGCCATTGTTCATTCCGCTAAATTACAAGAATTCATTCGAAGAGGAAGACCTCAAGATCTTCAAGAAGCCAATAAATTGATGAAAGTTATGGCTGGTTTTAAAGACGACTCAGTCCAAGAATCCAAAAAACAGATCTCCTATGATGTTGATCGTTTGAAGAGGAAATGTGAAATTTTGGACGAGATGCTTACCTCTATTCAAAACTCTGGTGGTAAAGTTGAAAGCTCTAATGAAGCTGCTATTGAACTTTACTCTGGGATTAAGGCATCTCAACCGAAAATTACCACCATCATTGAAGAATCTGAAGCTGATTCCGAGAATGTTAGTGATCTTTTAACCCTTAATGATCAAGTCAATGCAATTTTGAATAAATTTCAGCACTTGAAATCTGGAGATTTGGCTCTGGCATCACAAATCCACGTTCCTAGTGGCAAAAATGCTGCTAAAGAAGTAAACCTCATTGATTTTGATGATGATGAACCTTTACCTCAAGCTGAACAATCTGGATTCGATGACTTACTCTCTGATTTGACCAATCTCTCCTTCAGTAATAATACTACTCCTGCTGCTGCCGCTACTGCTGCTGCTTCTAACACCAATATTTTTGGTGGTGGTGGATCTATTGCTTTAGGTGGGGGTGGTGGTTCTTCTGTATTTGGCATCACATCAAATACAGCTTCTACTATTGCTCAACCTCAACCTCATGTCTCTGCTTCTTCTTCTTCTGCAAGCACGGGGGTAAGCAATTTTGATCTTCTTTCCGGGTTGAATTCGCCATCTCCACAACTCCAGCTGAACACGGGATCCAATGGACTTGATCCTTTTGGATTGAACTTCCCATCACTGACTCCCAGTAATGTGAGCTCTGCTACCAACGGGTCTTCCAAGAAAATTGTTCTTCATCAGGCCGACAATCTTCTGATTTCGGTGAACCTAAATGGAGAAGCTAACGCCATAGGTCAAGTAACCATTTCAAATACTGGATCTCAGCAAATCCATGGGTTGAAGTTTTTGTTGGCGGTGCCAAAATTGTGCAAGTTGAACTTAAAGCCTCAATCTGGAGACACATTATATGCATACAACGGTAACACGGTGACACAGGAGTTCAATGTAGAGAACCCCACTCAAAAGGCTTTGAAGGTGAAGTGGAAGGCGGTGTTCCAAGTGGGTGCTGAAAACAAGGAGATTGGAGGGGTTAGTGAGTTGTAGAGAGAAAGGACATGGAGGTGGTGATGAAGGTTGATTAAGAAATTGAACATCGAGAGATCAAAATTCAAGAGATCAGGAGTTATAGATATCTGTACTTTCCATAGACATTAAATTGAATTTGTAATAAAAGGTTGAAGTTTTCTAATCGTATGATCTAGATAATAGGCAGAGGGGGAAGGGGAGAAGAGGAGTGGTGAAGTGATACTTCAGAATTACAACCATTAATGTTCAATGATGTATATGTGATTATATTCCAAAATTCTCCCCTGGGTCAAATCTACTCTGGGTGAATTCTACTTTGTGTATCACATATGTTGATAACGTTCCCGTTGTCTATATACTTGTAGTAATTCAGAAGTACTTACATCGTTGCCGTTTCTACAATTCATCTGAACCTAAACATTTAATATCATATAACATACACCAGATTAACCGAATCTAGAACTAAACAAAACCAATAAAAAAACCCCTTCATTGTGGCTTTACCAAGCAATCATTGATGACAAGAATCAACCCATCTTCAAATTCCAATGTCTTTTCAACTCTGAAATTGTCAACGAAATCAACCCCATTACGATTGCTAAGGGTATGTTTCTTGCCGTTGAACGAGGTGACTTCCACCTGGAGGTCGGAATTATCCAGGAAAGCCCTCTTGATCTCCTGGGCATCTAAAGAGATTATGTTCAGAAGTACAAAATTGCTCAAATTGGCTTCTACATTAGCATCATCGTCTTTCGATCCATCGATAGGCAAGGGGAATTCCCATGGCTTTAATCCGCTGAGTTTGTTAGAAATAGCGTCATCAGTAGAAGCAACTACAACAAGAACCTTATCGTCTTCGATAGCAGCAGCAACATTGGCCTCATCTCTTACATAAGCAGCAAATATACTGATATCTCTGTCAGTGGACATGGAAGAATGAAGGACATCCAAGCTGGCCTTGGATTTGTCAACTGGAGAATCATTGGAGTCAAGGATTCTGAACATACTGAGGAAGCTTTGACGGTCCAATGAAGATTGTAAGTTCAAACTACGCTTTTCATTACCCAGTTCCTCCTTCAATAGTTCTGCCATTGCTTCCACGGAGATGATGTTCTTGGGGGAACGTTTTGTTACGTCTGGGACCAAGGAGGCATCTACACCTGCTTGTGACACTTCACGAACATCGTTCTTGTTCTCTAACGCATCAAAAAAGTTATCTAAATCGACAGATCTCTCCAGATGTCTTTGGTTAAGTGAAGCCACGGATTCGGATAAGACGGCAAGATCGATAACGTGCTTTGGCTGACGCTTATTGAGTTCCCGGGACTCCTGGTCTTTGCTGATGGCTTCTTCAAGGCTTGCAAGGTTGACTACGTTCTTGGCCTGCGTTACAGCGGCAAGAGCAGCCACTAAAATGGATATCTTCATACTGTAAGTAGTTTGTTTTAGGGAAATTCAAAAGGATGACTTCAGTGCAGTATTTTGTATGGGAGTATTTTGTGTGGGAGTATTTTGTGTGGGAGGACTTTGTGTGGGAGTATTTTGTATGGGTGGACTTTAAGAGGAACTAAGGAGAGGTGCCAAGAATGCTGGTTTTATAAAGGGAAGAAATGGAGTTTGTGATAGTTAAGAAGTAGAATCAGTGGCAGAGGTAGCTTCAGTCCCTACATATAAGATTTTGGTATGATTTTTGGGTTGCTGTAGGTCTTTAGTGTCTGGGTGATTGCGCAGTTAACCTTGCTTTATATAAAGCTTTGATGTAAGTGTTGGCTTATGGCTACAAGGAAGCGAGCAGAAAAAGATTAACGAGGGAGAGAAAGAAAGACTCATAACGTGACAATGATGGTGATGATAGTAATAAAAGCAACGACAGGTTATGTTAGATAATGATAGACAATGATAGACAATGATAGACAATGATAGATAATGATAGATACTGATAGATACTAATAGATAATGATAAATAATGATAGTAATGTTACATAATGTTAGTAACGATTGAAAATGATAGAACGATAGGAATACAACAACAGCATCGTGAAGTTCACACGAAGGCACTGTTGTAATAAGTTCATATAGTTATGTCTTTCAATGCACCAATGCACTGGCGTCCGATGATTGACCACGTTATATTCAATGGATAATGTTCAGCAATTGTGAGTATTACTGACACTACAAACAAGGTTGAAATGTTCCTCCTGCAAAAGAATGAAGCTGTTTCTACCTTAATCTTGGTGTCTATTCTATTAAGTCTTTCTATTCTTTCCTTTTGTTCTTCTTCTTTTCTTTATTTCTCTTCTCTTCTTCTTTTCTCTTCTCTTCTTCTTTTCTCTTCTTCTTCTCTCTCCATTTTCCACTCTTCTATTCTACAATACTCAAAACGTAACATTTATATTATCACACTACATAGTGCAAACCATTTATCGAATCAATTAAACACGAAAGAAATTATAAAACTTTTAAAGGGCCGCAGGTTCTTCCTACTTTTCTTCCTATTTCATAAAATACAAAACAGCGATGTGGAGTTTTCCATTATACAGCCAACATCACCTCTGACAATTAAGAGGCATCCCCCCACGACCATTTGGATTTCTTTATTAATACAGTAGTAGTTGAGCTCAATTCCCTTAGTACAAAGCAACACCAAGTCCCATCATCAAGGTGACGAAAGCAGTCAATCTTGGGACAGAGGCAGCGGTACCATCAGACTTCTTAGAAGAACTGGAGGTGGAAGAAGATGATCCAGAGGTGGAAGAGCTTGAGTCAGTGGCAGATGAAGAGTCAGACTTGGTACCAGAAGAGAAAGTTTCATCCTTAGCACCAGAACAAGATTCATTACCTTCGACAGTGAACTTGTTGTTCTTGGTGAAAGTAGAACAAGACAAATCACCAGTGGAAGTCAAGTTGAAAGCACCAGAAACACGGCTCAAAGAGTCAAGAGTGACGTTGTTGAAAGAACCATCAAGAGTGGCAGATCCACCAACAGTCTTCAACTTGGAAAGACCATCAAAAGATTCCAACTTCAGGTTGTCCTTAACAACAAGAGCACCACCGATAGAAGTCACTTGAGGAAGGGAAACATCTTCCAAGTTGTCGTTACCGTCAACGGTCAAAGAACCACCGATTTGAGTCAACTTCAGGATCGAGATCTTGTCCAAAGAGGTAGTCTCGAAGGTCAAGGAGTCGTTAACAGAGGTAAGGTTAGCTACACTCAAGGAGTTAATGGATTCAAAGTAAACTTGGTTGGCAGTAGTCAACAAGTCAAGAGAAACGTCCAAGTTAGCAGAGTTAGAAGAAATAGACAAGGTGTCAGTGATCTTCTTAATTCCAGAGTCAATCAATTCAATGTCCTTGTTGTTGTTGACGTTGAAAATCTTCAACAGGTAGACGTTGATACCGTTCAAGTTGACCAAAGAGGTGTCAGAGATAGTGATGTTTTCAGCAGAAGTAATACCAGTGGTTAAACCAGTAGATTCCAAAGCTGGCAAAGCGTTGAACTCAAGAGTACCAACGGTAGTCAAAAGAGCCAAGTTGACGGTGGCCAAGATGGTGTTGGCATCCAAAACCAAGGAACCAGAAACCAATTCCAAGTTTGGGGCAAGGAAAGAGGTGGCTTGGGTGGCATTCTTGACTGACAAAGAACCGTAGAAGGCTTCAAGACCGGTCAAGTCAATGGCACCGAAAGCGTCACCGTGAACAGTGACATCACCAACAGCGGTAGCACAGGCGGCAACTTGAGCAACCTGGGTAGAGGCAGTGGCAGTGAAGTCACTGAAAGAACATGCCTTGGTCACAGCAGGAGTGGCAGTTGTAAGGGTAGAGTCTGTTAGTTAGTACTTGAAACGACCAATGAAAATATCAAAAAATAAAAAGCCTATGTGGGGAGGGGGAGATGAAAAAATATTTCCTCGAGGCTCTGATTAGCGACCCAACGGACGGATGTCGAATTACCGGGGTCTGATAATGCTACCCAAGGACGTAGACATGTAGTGACCCTTACGGGATACACGGATAACGACAAATCCCATTCGGTATGTCTTGATTGTAACTTAAACATAAATTGTCAAGAACCAGGGGGGGCGAAGAGAGAAAACACCTCCGCCTCACGGATCATTTTCAATCTATGGATTCTTTTTCACTTGAACGTCAAGGTAGATAAAATCAAGATCGTCTTCTCCCGGATCATCATTTTGATTAATTGTGTAAAGCTGATACATACTGTTGCTTTCAGCAGCGAGCGAAGCGCCAACAAGGGCGGAAGCAACCAACAAGTTCTTGAATTGCATAGCGAAAGTATTGAACTAGTTGATAGATAAATTTCAAATCAAGGCGCTGGAGGAGAACCACTATTTAAAGAATTATCTTTCTGGTCAATGAAAAGTTTTACAATCCGGGAAATCCGAGGGTAAAGATTGTTCACAGTTTCCTTAAGGAATTTTCCTAATTCGGTTATTCCGAGGGTCCGGGACCCATGCATAAATTTCACCAGATCAAAAATAGTGTCAACAAATAAACCAGCACCGCACCGTGGCTTGGCCAGATCTGACGATAGCCCGAATTGTGTTTGCTAACATATCACTACAATAGATAAAGAACTGACGACTAGACGACCTAAAATATGCTGCAGATGCGGCAAACTTGTACCCTTTTTTTCTTTTAAACTTCTTGACCCTATTAGTTGCAGTGGTCTCCCTACTTCAGCATATCAAAATAACTTAGCAATAGTTTCGTTTTTAGATCTGGTTGAAATTTCCCCTGTTTGAACGATGGCAAGGCTTAAAGTAGAAGTATGTTTTTGAGCTCATTCCTAAATTGGAATCATAAGTGCAGACATTTTTGCCTTATCCGAGCTTGCACTGGGGCTTTTTTTTTTAGAATTGCTAGTATAAACGAGGTATATACAGGAGATATCATGGACTGGAGCAACCAAATGAGCAATTCCGAGGGTAAAAATGCTGCATAGTCAATATTGGGGTGAAACAAAAAAAAAAACTATATCATGAATTGCATCAAAGATGGCTGGCATCTAGACTATAAATCAACAACCCAAGCCCATGTATTTTGGCTTCAATTGTGGGGTAATATGGCATTGCAACGGCTTGGTCAGTTTTGAATATGCTGCGGTTCATCAACATCTAATTGGAGTTTTTATCAAGCACACTATGGCCTAATAGTGTGCATTATTTTAGTCTTACTAAGGCGAATGCCGGCCCTCGAAAGGATAATCAATTAGGAAATTTTCCAGCCTACCGGTCAATTTATATCCCCTATGTTACATTATCATTGAAGTGTTCAACTTAGCGGTATTAATAGAGTTCACAGCCCACCTTTAGCAATACCAGTCTAGCCCCATAATATAATGCATGGGTGCCTATTCATGTGGTTGGGTTGGGTTATCATTATGTCACCAAACTGGATTATCGTATTGACGCAATTCCGGGCCAAATCCTGGCAAATCTGAGCCGTTACTTTCTCACCCTCACGGACATCGTAATTACTTTTCCGCTCGAATACAATAAATTCTATTACAGTTGTACAACTCCTACAACACCTAAATTCCTCCTACCAACTGCCAACCTCTCCAAAAAGTACATTTAATTCTCAGAATCTTCTTCCATTTTTATAACCTACATGTGAATATAGCTTTTACCTTTCGTACCATATCTGCATTGTTGTTAATCCACCTATTTTTCACCTGGCCTATGTATATCAGTCTATTTTGGTTGGGCGATTAATCTATTTCTAGTTGTTGATTCTGATTTCAACTCCAAATCCTCTTCTAATTATCCATTCTTCCAACTTGATTGACTTTTATAGAGTCTCTACTATTCTTTTACCTATCATATAATTATCTTGTATTTCACTGTCCTATACAATACTTCAATATTTAAATCTTTTCAGCAAACTCTTCCAAAAGCTTGTAGTTTCTCTGTTCGACAGATCCATTTCCTGGAAGTCTGGTGGAACCCATCAAGAAGGTGTCAATCTCTCTTGCTGCTTGTCTACCTTCTTGAATACCCCACACAACCAAGGATTGACCTCTTCTACAGTCACCTGCGGTGAAAACATTATCTTCAACGTGGTATCCAGATGGATTCGATGTAGCAATTGTGCCTCTGTTGGTGGTCTTAACATCCAACTTGTCAGCTTCTGGTCCAACGAAACCCATAGATAATAAAACAATGTCAGCTGGGAACACTTCTTCGGAGCCTGGCACTTCCGCCATTTGCCATGCTCCGGTGTCGGATCTCTTCCATTCAACACGAACGGTCTTAATTCCCTTGACATTGCCATCTCCATCCTGGATGAACTCCTTGGAGAGAATCAGGTACTCTCTAGGATCCTTACCATAGTGATCCTTGACTTCAGTGTGACCGTAATCAACTCTGAAGATTCTTGGCCATTGTGGCCAAGGGTTGTCCTTAGGACGGCTGTTAGGAGGAGTGGGCAAAAGTTCAAAGTTGGTAACCAGCTTGGCTCCGTGACGGGTAGAAGTACCCAAACAATCGTTACCAGTGTCACCACCTCCAATGACCACAACATCCTTACCGGCCAATTCCTTACGGACTACCTCAAGCTCATTGTCCAACAAAGCCTTGGTGTTCTTGTGTAAGAGTTCCAAGGCAAACTTGATATTGTTGTGTTCACGACCAGGAATCTTAAGATCTCTAGGGATAGTAGAGCCAACGGCATACAAAACAATATCGAATTTCTCCTTCAACTCGGATGCGGTGATATCAGTTCCGACTTCGGTACTGCAAATAAATTCGATTCCCTCTGCAGCCAACAAATCAGTTCTACGTTTAACAATACGCTTGTCGAGTTTCATATTTGGAATACCATACATCAACAATCCACCTGGTCTGTCAGCACGTTCGTAAACAGTGACAGAGTGACCGGCACGATTCAATTGGTCAGCGGCCGCCAAACCTGCTGGACCTGAACCAATGACTGCAACAGTCTTGCCGGTTCTATGAGTTGGTGGGTTGGGTTTGATCCATCCTTGTTCGAAACCATGGTCAATAATGGCACATTCGATGGATTTGATGTTGACAGGATCTTCATTGATTCCTAAAACACAGGCTCCATTACATGGGGCAGGACAGATCCGACCAGTGAACTCAGGGAAGTTATTGGTCATCATTAAACGCTGCAAGGCGTCGTACCAGCGGTCCTGGAAAACCAATTCATTCCACTTAGGAATGACGTTGGAAATCGGACATCCGGTATCGGAGGTACAGAATGGAACACCACAGTCCATACAACGAGCAGTTTCCAGCTTAAGTTCCTCCTTCAGCAAACGAGAGGTCATCTCGTTCCAGTCCTTAGCTCTCTCTTTGGCAGGTCTGTACTTTTCGTTTCTACGCTTGTACTTCATGAAGCCACGCATCTTGTCGAACTTGACTGGTGCCTTCTTGGCAAGCTCCTTGTCGGTTACGGTGTCCTCAACATCAAGTACGGGTGGTTCAGAAGCGGCACCCTTACGGGCACTGTGAACGTGACCTTGCTTGATTTTCTTGGCCTCACCATTCGTAACATCAGATTCAGGGTCCTCTTTAATGTTTTTGAGGAAAGAGTTGAGCTCCAACTTCTTAGAAGCTTCGAGATTGGCCTTTTCGGCCTCCAAGACCTTCTTGTAGTCGTGTGGCAAAACCTTGACGAATCTTGGAAGAATTCTGTTGAAATCAGCCAAAATACGGTCTGCCACGGCAGAGCCAGTGTAGTGACGATGGTCTTCGATGAGGCCACGCAAGAAGGCAATTTCACTGGTTTCAGTGACAGCAGAAAGTTCAACAGTCTGAGAGTTGACCTTCTCAGCAAAATCCTGGGCCATATCCAAAACGTAAGCAATACCACCACACATACCGGCGGCAAAGTTACGACCAGTGCTACCCAAAACAACGACTCTACCACCAGACATGTACTCACATCCGTGATCACCAGTACCTTCAGTAACAATGACGGCACCCGAGTTTCTGACAGCAAAACGTTCGGCAGCAATACCACGGACGAAGGCAGTACCGGAAGTAGCACCAAAGAAGGCAGTATTACCAGCAATGATTTGGTCTTCAGCCAGGAACTGAGATTCGGTTGGTGGGTAAACAATGATACGACCACCAGACAAACCCTTACCAATGTAATCGTTGGCGTCACCTTCTAACTCCAAGGTAATACCTGGAGCCAAGAAAGCACCAAAAGATTGACCAGCAGAGCCTCTGGCGTTGACGTGGATAGTATCGTGGGGCAACCCCTGTTCACCAAAGGTCTTGGACACTCTGTAGGATAAGGTAGTACCTACAGAACGGTCAGTGTTGACCACGTCACATTCAATGGTGACGGGCAAGCCCTTAGCCAAGGTGGTTTCGGATTCATCGATCAACTTGTTGTCAACACGAATATGCAACTTGTGGTCCTGTTTTCTAACACAATGAGTAGCAACACCAGGTCTAATGGTGTGAGCAGGAGTCAAGATTGGCAGCAAATCGATGTTGGCATTCTTGGTGTTTCTCAAGTCATCTCTGACCTTCAATACTTCGGTTCTACCCACCATTTCATTGATGGTTCTGAAACCTAAGTTGGCCATGATGGCTCTGAGTTCATTGGCCATGTAGTAGAAGAAGTTGATCACATGTTCAGGAGTACCTTCGAACTTCTTACGGAGCTCAGGGTCCTGGGTGGCAATACCGACAGGACAGGTGTTCAAGTGACACTTTCTCATCATAATACAGCCCATAGCAATAAGAGGAGTGGTAGCGAACCCCCACTCTTCAGCTCCCAACAAACAAGCAATGGCAATGTCTCTTCCAGTTCTAATTTGACCATCAGTCTGCAAGATGACCCTTCCACGTAAGTCGTTCAAAACCAAGGTTTGGTGCAGCTCAGCAAGACCAAGTTCCCATGGCAAACCAGCGTGCTTGATGGAGGTAAGCTTGGCAGCACCAGTACCACCATCACCACCAGAAACCAAGATGTTCTCAGAACCAGCTTTGGCAACACCAGCGGCAACAATACCCACACCAACTTCTGACACAAGCTTGACTGAGGTTCTAGCTCTAGGGTTAGCACACTTCAAATCATAAAGCAATTGCTTCAAATCTTCAATGGAATAGATATCGTGATGTGGTGGTGGCGAAATCAACCCGACACCAGGAGTAGAGTGACGAGTCTTACCGATCTCAGCACTAACCTTGTGACCTGGAAGTTCACCACCTTCACCAGGCTTGGCACCTTGAGCCATCTTGATTTGAAGCTCATCAGCGTCGGCCAAATAGTACAGGGTGACACCGAAACGACCGGAAGCAACTTGTTTAATGGCAGAACGCATGGTGTCACCATTTTCTGATACTTGTGATCTAACTGGGTCTTCACCACCTTCACCGGTGTTGGATTTACCACCCAATCTATTCATTGCAACGGCAATAGTGGAATGAGCTTCCATAGAAATAGATCCATAAGACATAGCACCAGTGAAGAATCTACGAACAATTTCAGTCCATGGTTCAACTTGATCAAGAGGAACGGGCTTAGAGCTTTCATAATCAAAGTCTAAGAGACCACGGAGAGTACAGTTCTTGATGGCTTCGTACTCCTTTTTAGAGTAAGCATCGAAAGCCTTCTCATTCTTATTACGAACAGCATCTTGCATCGAGGCGATAGCTGCTGGTTCATTAATGTGTGAGTCACCACCATCTCTCCAGTGATATTCACCGGTTTCTGGAAGGCCTACTGGCTTAACGGTGTCACGGGTTGGGAATCCTCTTTCGTGCATGGAGAATGCATCTTGAGCAATATACTCGAAAGTGATACCCTTGATTCTGGAAGCAGTACCAGTGAAACATCTGTCAATCACTGAGTTATCAACTCCCAAAGCTTCAAAGATCTGAGCACCTTTGTAGGATGCCAAAGTGGAAATACCCATCTTAGACATGACCTTCAAGATACCAGAGTCCACTGCATGCTTATAGTTGTTAAAAATATCCTTTTCATTGACGTCAGCTCTAATGAGTCCCTCTCTGTTCATTCTGATCAAGGTTTCAACTGCCAAGTATGGGTTTATACCATCGGCACCGTAACCAACAAGACAACAGATATGGTGGACTTCACGAGCCTCAGCAGTTTCAACAAGAATGGCAACCTTGGAACGTTGCTTTTGTCTAACCAAATGGTGGTGAAGGGCACCGGTAGCCAAAAGAGCAGAGATTGGAATTCTGTCAGCACCAGTGGCTCTATCGGTCAAGATAAGAATCTGATGGTTATCAGCAAGGGCTTGGGAAGCTCTTTGACAAACTCTTTCAATGGTATCGATATAACCTTGAATACCATCGCTCTTAGGGAAGGTGGTATCGATTTCAGCCACAGACCATTTAGGGTAAGCAACTTCAATGTTTTTAAGGGCAGTCAATTGAGGAGTCAGTAAAACCGGTGACTTGAGAAGAAGACGGTTACATTGATCTGGTTTCATTTCCAAAAGATTACCTTGAGGACCCACGTAACATTCCAAAGACATGACGATTTCCTCTCTAATAGGGTCAATTGGAGGGTTGGTGACTTGGGCGAAAAGCTGTCTGAAGTAGTCATACAAAAGCTTTGGTTGCTCAGAGATACAGGCAAGTGCATTGTCATTACCCATGGATCCCAATGCTTCCTTCCCTTCGGCCATTGGAGCCAAAACAAGGTTAGCTTGTTCATGAGAGAAGCCAAAAGCCACAAGACGAGGGTCAGTTTGAACGGTCAATTCCGAATCATCATTGACTGGGAAGTCAGTACCGGCAGCAACGTCACGAGAAGCCAATTTTTCTTGCAAATCTTCCATTTCAATCAAGTTGGCTTGAACCCACAGCTTGAAATCAAATCTTGAAGCAACTTGTGACTTCAATTCCCGATCATCGACAATTCTTCCCTCCTTGGTGTCAACAAGAAGCATTCTACCGGGGTACAAACGACCCTTTTGAATTACCTTCTCTGGTTCAACGTCAATGACTCCGACTTCTGAAGCACAAATCATATGATCGTCGTCAGTAATGTAGAAACGACAAGGACGAAGACCATTTCTATCCAAGTTAGCACCACAGTATCTTTCATCGGCAAAAGTGAAAAGAGCAGGACCATCCCAAGGCTCCATAAGCATGGCAGCCCATTCATAGAAGGCCTTCTTTCTTGGGTCGATGTTTTTATCATTTTGCCAAGCCTCTGGAATCAATAACATGACTGCTTCTGGTAAGGAAAGAGCCCCATTAATGACCAATAATTCCAAAACATTGTCAAAGGCAGCAGAATCAGAGCCTCCTTCTTCAATGATTGGGTATAATTTGTCCAATTCATCACCGAAGAGCTTGGAAGACATAACACCTTCTCTAGCTCTCATCCAATTCTTGTTACCTCTCAAAGTGTTGATTTCACCGTTGTGAGCAGCCAATCTTAATGGCTGGGCACGATCCCAACTTGGGAAGGTGTTTGTGGAGAAACGAGAATGAACAAGGGCGAAATGAGCTTCATAATTGGCGTTGACAAGATCATAGTAGTATGCATAAACCTGATTTGGGGCCAATTGACCCTTATAAACAATGGTTTTCAGGGACAAAGAACAAATGTAGAACCAATTGTGAAGTCCAATAGTGTGAGTGGATTGCTTACGAAGGATAAACAAGCTTTTTTGAAACTCCTTGGCGTATTTGGAGTCCCAATCAGCGGCAGAAACCTCTTGAGAAGGTTTGTCCCCCAGACCGTAGGCTTCAGCTAAGACGACGGCTGGTTGTAAAATTAAGGGTTCACGAGAGAGAGAAGCTGGACCCAAGATAGTGGAATCATGGGGGACTTTACGCCATCCCAAGACTCTTAAACCAAGCAGTTGAGCGATTCCTTCAAAAGTTTGCTTGGATTTTTCAAAAACGGTATCATCTTTCTTGAAAAAGACATTACCAGTACCGTATTGGCCCAAAGCTGGGAGTTCAACTCCACAGTCGTAGGCGAATTCACGGACGAGAAATTTGTGAGGAAGGGACAGGAGAAGACCGGCACCGTCACCATCCTTTGGATTTAATTCACCACCACGGTGTGTCATATTGCAAAGCAAATTCTTTGCATCAGAGACGATTTTATGAGAGGGTTTACCCTTGATGTGACAAGAGAAACCGACACCACATGCATCTTTCTCGTATTCCGGATTGTAAAGTCCCTTGGCGGTGGGCAAAGCAGAAGCCCAAGACTTGTTTTCCGGTGTTTCATCGTACTTGTAGACGTTGGTTGGGAAGTCTTCTTGAATGTAAGATGTCATGCTGGAAGGTTAGTAGTGAGCAATGGAGGGGAGAATGAGAAGTGGGTGGGTGAAAAGGAGAGTGATATTAAGCAGCAGCAGCAGATTTGATATATGAAAAAGTGATGATTAGGGATTACACTTGTTCAATTAATGTTTTAATCAAATGTCACTAACCCCAGGAGGATCACAATAGAGCTAATGTCAAAGCTGAACTGCCAGAGACTGCTAGACTGCTTCAAAAAAAAACATCTTTTGCAGGTTATTGTTAAACAATCCAGTGGAGTCCAATCTTACCCTTATGAGCTTAGTGAACCCTTCTTTTAGTACATACCTCAACAAACACCTAATATAAATGAACGATCAGAAACAAACAGCGGTGAAGAAAGAAAGGAAGGAAAGAAATTTTTTCCAAGATCAACTCCACTTTTAGCACATGGATGGGGCACAACCTGCAGTGGGTTGACTCCATTCAGGAATGATATGCAGTGGAGAATATTTGAGTTGCAATAAATTTGGCCAATCACAGCTCTCGCTGATCTTATCTGATGGCCAAAAATGAAAAAACTAAGCATGGAACTTGAGTCGCACTAACCAATTACAGGGCTGAAGTTGACGCTGACCTGCTCGACAGGACGGTTTCGGCCCGCCCGGTGGGGAAAAATTGAGTCATATGCCGTCCTGCGTCGGAGCTAGGGCCAAAAAATAGTGAGAAATTGTCGGTAGTAAGGAGATAGTAGGGAGATAGTAGGGAGATAATAGTGAATAAAACTGAAACCCAGAAGAGGTTAGTTTTCGGAGAACACCGACGAGTTGATAGCATAGATAAGCATACAGTGATTGCGCCTGGAGTTGCATAATCTTGAGAGATAGTTTGTAGTAATGATGGAGAGTGTTTATCTCTAAGGAAAGAGGGATGAATCAGCTCTATTCGAATAAAACTAGGACTCATTTGAAATGCTTGCATCTCTCTTTTGAGGAATTGCTATGGTTAGCTCTGGGCTTGTGATTTAGCGAAATGAAATATAAATTGTAAATAATAAGCGAAGCAGTGGTTCCAGCAAACACCGTCTGTCTCTATTGTCTCTATTTTTCTCTCTCTTTCTTATTTACTCTGCCTTCTTTACTCTCCTTTTCTGTACTCTCTTCTTCTCTCCTCTTCTTTACTCTCCTCTTTTCTTTTATATCTTCTTTCATGTCTTCTTTTCTCTTATATCCTCTTTCCTCTCTTTCCCCTCCAATAATTTAAATCTACGAACTATCTATCAACAACTACAAACACCAAAATCATACTTCCATTCTCCTACAAACCAACCCTTATTTTTTACTTCTTCCCTGCAATTAAACCTCATTGGCTCCGTCTTATGTCGTTTTGCTTGATCCCCCTCTTTCGGTCTTAACTAGCTTGCGCCGCTTTGTCTCTGTTCTCGACTCCTCTCCATCTCTATAAACCTATACACCCATACACACATGGTAAAATTTTCAACGTGCTCATTAATTATCGCAACAGTACAATCGAATCAGGTAATTATTTCCCTGGTGTTTGGTCACATTGCCACGAATTACATCGTTATCTGAGTCCATTATGCACCATACTAATTAATTTCTCTGACTCTGTGCTGTTTGCTTAAATTAACCTCCCATGCCAAATATGGAAATATTCTTTAAGTCATTCCTCAATTCAACTATCATCTTTCGGTTTGCCGGAACTCTCATTTTCTTAATATTCTTTGAGACTCTTGCCGTTTACCTTTTAACCTTTTCATTAGCTTCTTATTGTAATCTAATTTAATTGGCAAATTTGAAACATTAAGAAAAAATTACAGATCTTTCAGGCACCATGAATGGGAACAGTGATGAATGTAATTAACATACACAAAGAAACGATTTTTTTTACGTCCTGTTGCTAACTGTTGAGTTCTCAAAGTAAAGCTTTCAAAATCTGTCAATGTCTTTTGAATCTCCGTAAACTTCTCCCTTTTTGTCTTTCTAATCCTCTGCTTCGCTTCACTTCAAATCAACCTTTTTTTCTTCTCTTTCATAATTATCCCACATTTTCTCATCTTCTCCTTCTCTACTGTTCTATTCTCACTTCTCTTCTCTCTCAACTCTTTTCAACTCTTCGCTTCTCTTCTCTTCTCAGCTCTTCTCGTCTCTTTTCATTTCTTCTCTACTCATCTCTTAAACATGGCAGAGCCTCAGTTCCAGCAAATGGCCTTCTCGCCAGAGGTTTTGGCTCGTATTGCTCCAGATATCTCTCTCCAGAGACATCTTGCTGTAGATCTTAGACCATCTCTCAGAGGTTTATTAGAATTCCGCCCTCTCAATATCTCCGCCGGAGGTCTTAACGAATCAGGCCAAAACTCTTTAGTGGGTCTGTCTATTGCTAAAAGTGGAGAAACTAGAGTAGTGGTGGGGATAACTTTGGGCTTAATTCAAGAAAATGCTGTTGATGAACTCTTATCTAGTACCTTATCCAAAGGAGATGATGACGATGCCTCACAATACACTTCAGTATACCCAGTGGTAGAAATTTCAAGAGGTCGTCTGGGGGCCCCTACTGATGAAGAAATGATCATCTCTCAAAAACTTTATGAAACCATATATCATTCAAAATTGGTGAAAAAATCTGCTTTGACCGTAAATGCAGGTAATATGATCGATGGAGCTTTCGAAAGCTTACCACAAGAAGATCAACGCTGGAGTTTCATATTATACGCCCATATCAAAGTGTTTTCAAGATCTGGCCCTCTCTTTGATCTCTGCCATACTGCTCTCTTATCAGCGTTGCAAAATACTCAATTACCGAGAGCTTTTATAGACGAGAACTCAACTGATATCAAAATTCCCATCAGAGGCCGTAAATTCGGTCATATAAGACAACAGAAGAATCTTATTTTAGATACTTCCAACGCCCTTCCATTACGTGTAGAGAAGAGGAACACATCTCTGACTTTCGGAGTGGTTTTAAAGGAAATCGATGGCTCAACTGTACTTCTTGCAGACTTGGAAGGTGAGGCTGAAGAACTGAGTGCCACTCTGAAAATTGCCGTGGTGGCAAGCGATGACAATGAGCTCTCTCAGGTGGATATTGTCGGGGGAGGAGCTCCAATCACCAAGGAGTTGCTCTTACTGGCAATCTCCATTGCTCGGGAGAGACACGTTTCAGGAAACGATCATTAGCATAGCATCTGTAATATACTAGACTGGATGACCAGGAATTTAACCTGTAGGCATAGAATCAAGGATGAATTGATTCAGCTGTATGTTTAGCTCCAATATATATACATCTATCATTTTCTGGATGTCCCCTGAGAACTTACATATATCTATCCTTTTCTCTACACCCTTCTCTTGATCTCTCTATCATTTCTATTAATACAACCCCTACTCCTCTTCCAATCCGCTACTAGGCAGCAGCAGCAGAACTGCCCTTTCCTCATCAGAAATGGAATTCCCATCTTCTTTGACCACTTCGTCCTTTCGAATCAACCGCTGCTTTCTATGTAAAGCACTATTGATATACTCGTTGCCCAAATCACTCGGATCTATCAGAGACCTACCTTTTTTGGAACCTTTTACCCCTTCCACAATCTGGCTAACCTGAGCCAAATCAAGTTTCTTTCTTGCATCCTCAAATTCCTCTTCCTTTTGCTTAAAAACTTCAACCTGATCTTTGATTCCCTTCGCCAGTACTCTAAGGGCATCAAATCGCTCATTGAATCGCAACCTAGCTTCTTTAAGAAGCTCCTGTAATCCACTGTGTTCGGAACCATTGATGTTAACAAAATCCTCCCCAACTTGACCACGTCTCCTATAGAATAACAAATAGGCAGCAGCGGTGATACATTCTTGCTTTTCGACTACATGAGTCACCCTAGAATCATTGAAATAGTACCATTCTCCATCCCTGAAGTTCTTGGCATAAGCAGTATAATGACCACCGCCTAAGCCTCCGTAATGATTATCAACAGCAACTAAATCATAAATGTTATTAGTAGAAGTCTCTACAAATGGCAGCATATCCAAATTTTCCACGGGAAAGTCAACCACCAAGTCAATCTTATCAGAAAACAGACGGGCACTTTCAAACCGCTTCAAATGGATCGTTAGGTAGTCTCCAGTAGACCAGAGTTGAATCGTTTTGGTAGCCTGTTTGTGCTCTTTACATCGAGGACAATACCAAAGATCTTGATCTCCCAAGATTTCTGGTCGACTAAACGCAGTGAGACAGTCCTGTAAGGTAACTTTAGACGATTTTTGCTTCAACAGTTGTGACTTACTAAGTGATGCTTCTGGATTTGGAATACTTTCGAGAGTTTTCCATGACATTTCAGTAAATTTCTGCTTATAAGTATCATTGTCCCATTCACAAACAAGAGTCATATTAGGTTTAACGACGTCTTCATCGTCAGTAGAAGAGTCAGAAGTATCCTGTCGATTTGTAAGTTTTGTTTCATGAGGATTTTCCATCTCCACAGAATCGAATAGCAGCCCTAACCCACCCATTTCTTCATCCAGCAGAAGTGCCTTATCAACACATTCTCCTTCCGAGTTTTCACGACTTAACTGTTCCGTTTCACTATCTCGTTCAGATGATACAGGTGTCAATTGCTTGTCCACAAGTACAAACCCTTCATCTTCTATTTCATTCTTTTTCAGTGGAATTCGGTCGATCAATCTAGGAAGATTATTAAGGTTAGCCCGATTATGTGGGATGGTAACCTTTTGAAATGATTTGACTCTTGTTTCTGAATGATATTTGACGATAAACTGAGCAGAATTAGAGATTTCAGTATTCGAAACTAAATCAACCAGATGCAATTGGTCTTTTGAACCTTCTTCCCCTTTATCATTTTCCTCTGGATCTCCTTTTGAATCCTCTTCCATCGGATTCTCAGAAATGCTTGTATCGATTTCGTTATTCCGGGAGAGAATCCTGGAAGTGTCCATCAACTTCTCCTTGATTCTGTCATAATCCTTAACATCCTCCTGGCCTAAAACTACAAATAAAGGGAACCCAAAAGTATGCACAACATTATACAGCTTATCTGGATCAAGAACCGAATGAATAACCGGCAAAATTATATCATCTGTAGAATTTTGAATCCTATAAATAACCACATCATCATTCTCCAGAATAATTTCTCCAATTGGGAAATATCTTAGCTTAGTATAATTCACTTGAAAGTCCTTATAAAAGAAATTATTGAAGATTTCGTAGAGAAATAATTCATTTCTTGGTACTGATAATTTGTCACACAAATAATTGATAAGTTCATCAAAATTTGCAGTTTTAGCCAATTCAACCTCGAATTTACGGATGGAAATCCCGTCTATATAAGTGAAAGTATGATACCATTTTTTGTTCACTGGTAAAGGAAGAGTAAGATCATTGAATGGATCAAATGTTATGCTACTTTTATTGCAGGTGGGACATACAAGTGTCAGTTGATAAAGCCCAGTAAACAAGTCAGTGATGACCAGATCATTACGGGCCTTGTGTTGTGTCCAGCAAACATCAGCCAATCGACGAATAGCCACAACATCATTGACCTCTTCATCCGAAAGTTCAGGTTTTTCACAATACGGTTTGTCATATATTCGATTCAAGTCTTCGTGAAGGGCATCCAACAACCACGAGAGAAATTCCTGGGAATCTTGCTGTTGATAACCTTGAAACAAAGACAGGAAATGACCTACAGTATATTTGAAATCTCTTGGCAGAACTGAATTGCCGGTATGATTTTGAAATGGAAGAAGAAAGAGTTTATGGAGAAGAGATCCAAAAGCCTTGGCTACTTCACCATTGTATCCCAAGGGATTCGAAGTATTCAATTCCTTTTCGAACACATTGTAGTAGAAATAATTATTAATTTCTGGCATATGAAGGAGACATTGAAGGGCCAGGTTCATATAGCAAGTGTTACCCAAGTTAGTGAGTCCCAAATTACCACCAGGAGATTCATCTTTCAAGAATGCATCGGTTGGAAACAAACCACCTGAGGCTACCTCAGCACATAGGTGGAAAAATGCACTATTAAGACCCTCGTCTTTTAGCTTCCGCGGGAATTGATTTTGAAGAACAAGTTGCTTCTTAGAAATCTCCAAGAATTGCATGGTAGACAAATGCAGCGGGTATGTATCGATGCTATCGTCAGCTACAAACCAGATACGCATACGAGTAGTCAGAGGAGCTTTTAAAACTTTCACTCGAACCATTTCAAACAAGTCGTAGAAGGTCTTGGTAGTACTGAGATGAATGCCATGTACCGAAGAGTTTCTTCCCAATGTATGAACTTGTAAATAAGTGGGGAATCTTTCCACTTCAATTTTATGGTTTTGAGGATTTATAACTAGAGCTCGAGCCACTGGGTCTCCAATAAGACCAAACCATCGAGATAAAAGTTGGAAGACTTCACCCAGAACATTATATGTACCTACCGGTTCATCATCCTCTGGATAAAGATTTCCTCTAGCGTCAACGATTCCAGTCAAATCAAGGACCCCAGCTTCGGTGACTAGTTCTTCAAACAGCTCTACCGGGAGGTTCATAACATCTTCCAAGAAATCTCTCGGGATCAAATACCAAGTATCACCTTCCAGAGGCAGATTATTTTGCAAGAGTCGCAGTAATTTGGAACGCTTTTCCAGTAAATCGGCGTTGGCGGTAGTGGTGGAATCGTTATTGATGCTAATTTCTCGCTGAAGAACGGTTTCAGCCGGTCCTGCTGGATCGTCTACAGGGCTTACCAGGATGTTGGGCCCGTTGGAAATCTCTTCTTGGTCCATTTCAGGTGGCTTTAACCCTCTATCCGCCGTGAAATTGTGAGTTGTCAATGGAATCAATCAGGGTCGAGTTTGATTACATGCACTAATCTGCACAGAAGCAACGCTATGAATCGTCTTCACAACCCCAGAAAAATAATTTGATGGAGGGTATTCAAAGTGTGGCAGAGAAGAGAAGAAGCATACAAGAAGCATACAAGAAGCAGACAAGAAGCAGACAAGAAGCAGACAGATGAAAATTAGTAGCCGTGAGATTGACCCCATCATATTGTACAACTGATTTCTTTCAATACCTAATAATCACTCTCTATCAATTTAATAGTTACATCAGTATCTACAGTATTGTCTATTGTTTAGAGGTCTTTTTCCGCCTGCTATCAGCCGCACTTCACTGCCAAATTAGCGTTGCAACTTGAAAATTCTTGATTATTGCATGCTTTAGTTTCCAATGGAGGGGAGATGATTTGGTAACAATGTCAGCAATAATCTACAGTTGTGCTTCTTGTTGATCTCCTTAGATCTCTTCTTACCATTCATTGATCTTTTCTTTTCTTTTTGCTCCTTCTTTTTCATTCGTTTCTGGTGGTACATCGTTCTGTGCTTCTCACTTCTGCTTCTGCTTTTGCTTCTCGGGTTCATTATGATCGTGTATACCGTATCGTAGAAGCTTAAGTTGGTTGCAATGGTCAATCCTTCACAAAATTTTCATGCTAATTCTTTAATATCCTTCTAAATTCTAAACAGCTGCTTACTTCTGCATTCTCTTGACGAACCATATCCATCTTCTTCTTTCCTTCTTGGTCATTTCTAGCGTTCCTTCTACTCGACTCATATCCTACACAAACCATATCTTCATTAATATCTCGCTGGTCTACCAAAGACTATGTGTGCAGCATAGAAGCACCAGAGCCTTATAAAATAATACAAAGAAAGCATTTTGGAAACCTTTCAAATTACTACCTCAAACAACCCTTTGAATCTCCCAAACAGTCTATTTCGAACTCATCTGAAATCCCTTCCTACCCTCTTTCTTGAAGCTATCTTTGAACACCACCCTTCTTTCCTTCTTCCCTGGAATCCTAGAACCCCCATCGCCTCCTGCACACACACCCCCACCCCCACGCTTCTCCACTGATTGCACCCATCACTGATAATTTCAGACCTTCTCTATCCCAGCTATGGACGAGTCTAGCGTCATCAATAACCTTGTTCTGGCATTCCCAGGCACAATAGATCCCACTACACTATCCAATTGGCAGGTGGAACTCGAGCCGGGCGAACTAGAACATGTATTCCTTACTTTAACCCCCGCTGAAATCTCACAACCATATCTTATCAAGTTGTTGCAATCGCTTGGATCCAATGAATTTGATGTCCTTTCAGACTTCAAGGCGGTGATTTTAGACATATTGAATGAATTGGCTTCCACATCCATGCAAGTCCGCATAGAAATCTCCAAACAGACAGAATTGCTTGTCAATTGCCTACTTCAGCGGCTCATCAATGACCTGGCTAACAATCCCACTAAATCCACCCCTACAACGCCACCGGATGTCAACGGTTACATTAAACTCATCACTACCACACTCCCACATAATTGTGATACCCGTGCCCTTCTTTCACTCTTTAAGCCGTTGATAATATCCGACAAATGGCACAACAAACACACTCAAGACCTCATCTTGAACCTTTTACTCTCTATCTTTGCAATATCTCCACATCCAGTTCATCTTTTGAACTCTAATGCTCCCTTGGTGGCTCCAATCACCCACCTTCGTCATAAAGAGCTCACAGCACAATTCTGGATTCATTTGAATCACGATCAACCGGTACCCTTATTTGCCTTAGCTCTGTCTACAAGTAATCTTAGTAGTTTATCTGTATCATGGAAAAATCACAAGATCATCGTACAACTTAATCTGGAATCTAAATCATCAGAATATATGTTTAATCAGGCGGTAAACGGGATTGCATACTTGGTTATCTCCTATGATTCCTACAAAAATTTGTCGTTGTACCTCAATGGTGAATATTCAGAATCAATTCCTTGCCCTGAATTACATAGAGTGATTCATAATTGGGATAAAATATATTTGGGTGGTGATAATGCCAATGGTAAGAGGATGAAAAATGAAATATTATTCGGCCAATTCACTCTTCTTAGTACCACATTGTCTCCAGAATGGATTTCTCTTTTATACAACCTTGGACAGTCTTACCTTTGGGATAATAAAGAGCTCACCGATCAAAACATTCTTCTGCATTTTAGTCAATTGACCTATACTGGACATGAAAACTTTATTGTTCATTGTAGAGAGTATCTAGGCACTGCCGATTCAAAAAAAATTGCTTCTCGTCTTGCCACCTCCAAAGTAAAGCAGAATCAAGTAGTGTTTGATTCCTCGGGTTTAGAATTTTACCATCCAAGGACGTCATTCCAAGCTCTTTTCTCCATTGGAGGCTCTTCTCTCCTTTTGAAAGTCTTCCAATTAACTGAAAACCCGACTAAACTGCTTAAACTACTCTTACAGGTTATTAGTAATGATTGGAGAATTGCCAGGGAATTTGAACTGCTAAATGGTTATTCAATCCTCTCTATTTTGGTTGGAAAGGCTATAAATAATGGAAATGAAGATGTCAAGAAAGACATTCTCCAGGTTTTATTGACATACTCTGGATATAATTACGATAATGCTTTGGAAGCCAAAATAATCAATTCTTATTTGATAAAGATTGTTTTGAATTTCGAAGTTTTTAATCCTGATGATGTCGTCAAAGAAAAAATTACCAGTTTATTGACTGGTAGATATTATTTGGAAAATACCACAACTTTACTCTCTTTATCCCTTGTTGGAAGGTTGATTCATCATTTGAAAGCCCGTAAAGAGGGTGGGGAAGAGCTCTTAGAAATATTCCTTAAATTAGAGCCCAATGTAGAGACCGTAAGGAGTATCACCCACTTTGTCATATTTGCCTTATATGGGAAGGAAAACTTACAAGAAGTAGGAGAGCATGTTGCAATTGGAGTAATGAAGAATTTCTCGGTTTTAGAAACGGCCAAAAAGTTGAAAAAGGCAATAACTATCCACTGGATTCTACTTCTCTTATCTTATAAAGGAAACAGTGAAGTCCCCAAGACAGCATTAAAATTTCTTGCTATTCTTCTCTTGGATATTGGACCACAAACCGTAGTGAAGTTTTTCGATAACCATGGGGTTGATATTCTTTTGAATTCTTTAGGTGACTCTTGGAAAGACCCTGATGTTTTAACGGCAACTTATGATTCAGCATTCTATAAAGGCTCGTTTGTCTTGCCCAAATTTTTCATCGTGTTGAATGGATTAGTCTCCAATGCAATTGCTAGTAAAACAAAAAGCAGGGTAAGTTCACCAGTCGTTCCTCGAAGAAATTCTCAGCACGATTGGCAACAACAAGAGAACAAGACAATTTATGCAACTTTAACTCAATACCAGATCTTAATTTTTCATGCATTTGGTGGGAAACCAGAAGTTCGTACAAAATTGTATTCTAAGGAGTTTTTAGATTCATTCTTCTTCGTCTTGAGTAAATTACAGTATCTATCTGATGATCCACAATTCAAAGATATATTCAATCAATTGATCGACACCATTCTGGAAGCATTCATTGAATTAATTATGGATTATTCTCTCTTTTTAATGGCATATAATCCTTTAAGTGAGTTCACCAAAAAATTGATATTGAATTGGGTCTTTCCAAGAATATTCAATCATATAATTCAATTTCTTCCAATATCATCGGATGAAGAATTCGCAAACATTTGTATAAAACTGATGCATTTATATTTCCATGAATTCATTCAGGCTGGATATTCAGTAGGTAAAAATTTGGAAGTTTTCATCAAATGTGCATTTATAGTATTAGACGGAAGGGACGTTAAAATTAATGGGATTGGTCCTTTAATAATCAAATGGGCTGCAACTGAGAATTTCAAAAATTGCCTCACAGAGTTACTATACAGACTGATGGTAGTTTTGAATGATAAAGTGTTGTCCGATTCTCTCCTACTTGATCTTATTGTGGTTTTAATAGGAAGATATGTTGAAAGAGGTGGACCAGAAGACACTCTTTTCAATTTTTTGAGGACCTGCGTTTTAGCTCGTCATGATCAATTACCTAAATTGGCTAATGTAAAATATCCATCCCAAGATCTTGAAGAGTTTTTCAATGTGATGATCAGTAGAAATGATGATGAAACATGTCGATACTTGTCCAGACATGGTAGTCTTTGTAGTTTGGCTTCCAAAAAATTCCATGGTGCTATTAATCAAACGTCCTCATTAAGTATTGCTCAAATGGTCAGTGCAATGATTGACACACCACAGAATGTTCACTCTACTATTCAATCGTTCTCCCGAGATTGTGATCAACTCAAATCCCATATAATTCGCAATGAAATCATCAAATTCAATAGAGCTTCTCAGGATCAACATGAAGCAAACAAACATTGTCTTATGCTCTATTCATCATTAACAGCTGACATTTCACGAATATTGCAACCGATCCAGTATGAAGATAACGCTCAATATTTATTGGATTACATCGAAGGTTCTGACAGAATGCGGAAAAGAATGATCATGGAAGATAATTTAGCAGACGAAGAAAAATTAGCATATAATATGCCCATCCCAATTAGATACGATGAGGAAAGTACTCCTGAAACAAACAAAAATGGATCAGCGAGTTCATTCCTTTCTCAATCAATTGACGTTTCGTTGGGTAACGAAGAGGAAGAAGAAACCTTTGAAATGGTGGAAGGAGAATCAATGGAAGAAAGAAATAGACAAGTTCTTCGCCAATTATACCTAGGAGATCATATAACATCGTTAAGGAATGTTGGCCAGATCAACGGGTTATCAGTGATTGAGTCACTTTTGATAGTAGGGAAATCGCATCTATACTTGTTAGAGAATTACTTCCACAGTGAGGATATGGGGGTAGTTAATATTGAGGATGCCCCAAAATCATTACGTGATCCTTATATTCAACTTATCAATAACTCATCGAAAGACTCCGGTGAAAGCGTCAGCTCTGGAACTACCCTGCTACACCGTCGTAAAGCTTGGAATTTAGACTCTTTGGCTTGTATTTCTAAGAGGCAATTTTTACTTAGAAATGTTGCCATTGAAATGTTTTTTTCTGATGGTGCTAGTGTACTTATTACTTGCAGAAATCCGAAAGAGAGGGATTACGTGTTTGCATCACTTAATTCATATGTCAAAGGAGGTATTGACCAGGACTATTTGGCTGCTCTTTCAAATAAAGAGTCCGGATTGCAAGGTCTCGCAGCAAAGATGGCATCTTTAGCGACTGGAGCTACAAGTAGTATGGAGGCAATAACAAGTAGATGGAGAGCTGGTAAAATATCAAATTTCTCTTATATAATGCTCATCAATACCTTTGCTGGAAGAACCTTCAACGATCTCACACAATATCCTATTTTTCCGTGGGTACTTGCTGACTATACTAGTAAAGAACTCGATCTTACCGATCCCAAGACATTCAGAGACTTACTGAAACCAATGGGGGCCCAAAATCCGGTTAGAGCTCAACAGTTTAAGGATAGATATGAAGCCTTGGAAGGAGATGTTGAAAACCCACCTTTTCATTATGGGACTCATTATTCACTGGCAATGATCGTGACGCTGTACTTGGTTCGTTTACAGCCTTACGTACAACTGTACCTTTTGTTGCAAGGTGGACGTTTCGATCATGCAGATCGACTTTTCAATCTGGTTTCTCGAGTTTGGCAATTGTCTCTGAGTGATAGTACTACAGATGTTCGGGAATTGACTCCAGAATTTTTCTATCTTCCGGAATTTTTGGTCAACCTGCTGAACTTTGAATTGGGAAAACTGCTGCATACTGGACAAATCACAGATGATGTGATCTTACCACCTTGGGCTAATGGAGATCCATCAATTTTTGTGGCAAAGCATCGTGAAGCGTTAGAAAGCCCTTATGTTCTGAAGCATTTGCATCAATGGATTGATTTAATTTTTGGTTATAAGCAACTGGGACCGGAAGCAGTGAAAGCCGTCAATGTCTTCCACCATCTTCTGTATCTGGGAGCCATAAACGTAGACACCATTGACGACGAGAGGGAGAAGAGGGCTGTCATTGGTACAATCAATAATTTTGGTCAAACCCCAAATAAAGTCTTCAATAGGCCTCATATGCCCAGAGAGGTTTTAAATGCAGTAAGTAAGTATCTATCATTACCTAAATTCGAACCTAAAAGGAAAAGAGACAAAGAGCAACCCAAGCTATTCATTAAATGTATTGGGCTTCAGAAAACATCTTTATTGGTAAACCTGACTATATACTGGAATATTCATACATCCAGAATCACTGCGATTGAAAAATTGGGCCCAGCATCTACAAGTCCTTTCATTGTAGGATTTGAAGATGGAACCCTCAGTGTTTGGAAAATATCAGAAGCCAATTCTCTTGAATTCTTGAGTATTCTTCGGGGCCATCATTCAAGTGTAAAATTTTTGTGTTGCAGCAAGACATTTCATATTGCCGCATCTATAGACGAAGAGGGGAAGATGATTCTTTGGGATGTTGAAAGATTCAAGTTTATTCGTACTATACGTCGTCAAGGATCTAAAATGGCATGTATTTCTGATGAATCTGGAAATATTTGTGTTGTTTCTAGTTCAGGTAAAATAAGAGTTCTTACAATTAATGGGGATACACTTTATCGAGGCTCAATTGCAAATAGCGAAGCCGTTACATGTGTTCTGTTTGCTGGAACGGCAGCGAATTCCAAAAGTAGCCATGTGTACTGGAATGATGAATTTTTAATCGTTGGACATGGTGGTACTGTGCCTCATATTGATATTTATAGATTTTCTTTGGGATGGAATTTGAACCGGATAATTACATGGCCGACGGTTGGAACACAGATTGGAAAGCCAATAAAATTAGAAGTCAATAAGATAACAGAGATTGATTATGAGGAAAAAATTGCTCGAGGGAAAATAGGAGTTTTGATTTACGACGACAAGGGGAAGGTATTTGAAACTAATTGAATGGATATGAGAGATGAATGCATATGAGGGGCCACTAGTATTGTGGTTAACGTTATAATGAGTAGACGAATATTTAAGACAATATGAAAAAAGTGTAGAGGGCAGAATCGAAGTTTTACCTGCGAAATTTTTTAGATAGTTTAAGTAAAAGCAAAGTTTTACCTTCTAATAATCCGATACTCGGTTGTAAAGGCAGCAAACACACCTCCGATTTAATCAGCTTGATTCGGAAAATTGTAAGCACGAAGGGCTATTATAGATGCCTTTTCTCGGGATAATCTGCGATGATGATGCTATCTTATGCATGGAATCGCGGGGAATGGTTGAAATTGATCCAAATGAACATGGCAGTGCCACAGATTTTTTCAATTGATATATACCAAATTGTAAACAGAAAAAACCCTTGAAAGCCCTTCAATTCATTCTATATGGCCACTTACCTCTTGAACATTCTCTTCCCCCCCCCTCCCAAAAATAACCCCGTCCATGTCCAGTCACTAACCTTACCTCCTAATTAACCTCGTGCTGCCTCCAAATCGCTCGCTAAAAAATACTCGTAATTCTTCTCAGCAGCAATTATGCTTACCGTTTCCGGTTGACACGAATCCTTGGTTTGGTAAGTTTCAATTGACACGAATTCCTTTCAGTCCTCCTATTCCTACAACCCACAATCGCTTAATTGAAGTCCCCGTTTGGCTTTGAACTCTCCTCTTCCACATCAAGTCATCATGACCCTTCAGGAAGTTATTCCACCTATCCTGATTAAACTAATCACCATCTGCACTCTATGGTACTTAACATCTTTCGTTACCCTGCAGCTCCTGAAGATCATCTTGGTCAAATTTCAGTACCCATTTTTCTTGTCTTCAGCTCAGTTCATCCTTGGATCTACATCATCATGGCTTCTTCTTCAATTCTCAAACAAGGCGACAATACTTGGCTCTAAATATGCCCCAAACACAACTCCACCAAGATCCCCCTTATTCTCCAAATCGGTATTTCTTCAGGTTTTACCGTTGGGTTTATTTCAATTCACGGGGAAATACTTCCTGCTCAATGCAACTCTGTTCATCCTGTTAGCTACCGTACTGAGTATAAAAGCTTTACTGCCCTTATTTGTCATTGCTGGCTATAGAGTCATCTACGGAGTTCGACTTCCAACGATTACATATCTTCTGTTGGCTCCATTATTACTAGGGGTATTGATAATTGTATCGGCTGAATCTCCTAAACATTTAGACACAAGTCAAGTAGAAAAGCCCACTATTGAAGCTAATAAGGGGGTACCGACTTCAATTACTAGATTTTGGAATGAACTTTCATCGACGGAAACTCATGAATTGAAGGGGCTTATATGTTGTCTTGTATCTACAGTTATATTTGCTGGTCAAAATATATACCTGAAGCAACTTGTCACTACTAAAGCTGCATCCCCTACCAGTCTTTTACTCAATACCGGTAGAAGAGACTCAGTGTCCAAAAAATGGACCACTGTTGATTCTAAGCTTCCGATCTCTTCAGAAGACCTTAATTCAGAAAGGACCCAACATAAGAAGCAAATGAGAGGAATGCCAGAAATCTCTAGCCTTACAAATAATCAAAAACCAGACAAAATCACCATCATATTCTATATATCAATGATTGGATTCATCTTTTCATTCATCGGATTCTTAGCCCATGAGTTCCCCACCATTGTACATAATTTTAGATACAGCGAAGAAAACAGCGATGAGTCTATAGTGGATACAACCACCGAGGCCATTGAAATCGCAGTATTGGTCACTATAGACTCTCTTAGTCATTTTGCTCAGACAATGTTCTCCTTCTATTTACTTGGACTGATTCCTGCCTTGCTGTATTCTATTGCACTGTTAATCAAGAGGGTATTCTTGATCGCTATTAGCATCATTGTCGTGGCAGGCCAGCATCTGCAGAGATGGGGTCTTGTAACGAAGCAACATATTGGAGGTTTGGTATTAATTACGGTGGGGCTTTACTGCTACGATAGATGGGGTTCCACTGCTGTGAGGGGGAAATACGCTAAGTGAATGATGATACGAGGGCCCATGATAGTAAAGAAGAGTAAAAGAGAGTGAAACTATTAGGAGATGATGAAAACCCGGCAGTAGATTGATATCGTGAATACTGACCATCAGAGATATCAACAAAAATCAACAAATGGCGACAAAAGTAAACAAACAGCAACAAGTAGCAACAAGTATCTACATATCCCAATAATTATGGTACCTAATTGATATAAAGATTCCACCTAAAGTTCAACTGCAATCTTCTTATTGTGGATATCTCGTAGACAGGTGATAGACAGGTTATAGACATGTAGACATGCAGACATGCAGACATGTAGACATGTTGCAGACACATTGAAGTCATCCTATGGATACCACATAGAAACTATTCTCATCTTCCTTCCTTCTTCCCTCTCTTCCTTTATTCTCCTCGATCCCCCTCTACAATGAACTACGCACTATCTAAATCTAAATCTAATTCAAAAAATGTTTGGAAAGGCTAGAATGCACGGTAACAACAACCCGATCAAAGACCGACGCTACCACGCCCGCATTTTCCGTGACTACCCGAGTATCGAAATACCTGACTAGTATACTCTAGTGTGCGTTGTAGAGAGTCTCTGTCGTGAACATTGGATCAGATCCGGACAGTGACCCTACAATAATACCCACACTGGTACAATAACGATCAAAAAAAATCTTCGCGCTGCTTTTATTTGGGCGCCCTGTCGAATCCGGGTAACTATAGTTTCAAGCTGGCCCGTCTCACTTTTACCAGAGCACTTACCAAAGGGTGGAAAAGGTTGATCTCCCACTTTTGTTGGAGCTAATCTCTATAAGAACCATGGTCAAACTCGGGTTATCGTTTCTTGTGGGGTCTACCATTGCAGCTACACTCTGTGGCCGAATTCTGGGGGTTGTTGATAGTGTGACATCCCGTCAACAGTCCATTGAAGTGCTCAATGGGGCCAATTATGCATCTAGATTCAATGTTGATTTGTTCAGTGGTGATTCACAAATTTCCACTCCAGTGGACAACCAATACAGATTCCTGTTTGAAGCTCTTGAAGAGGGCAATTACCTGCTCTCAGTGTCGTCATATGATTTCCTGTTGGATCTGGAACGATTCCGTTTGTTTGTGGGCAAGAACGATTCCACCATTACTGCCTACAAAGAGAGCTTATTTATGGAATCCTATAACAAGTCTTCGAAAGTAGTACTTGATTCGGACACCCCACTTAATATTAATGTTGTCGATGTGAAAGAATACTACGAGCTCCCCAAGGGTTCTATCATGGACATGGTCAACAATAGTCCGTTTGGGTTTATCTTTAAGAACAAGATATACACTTCTATGTTTGTGGTCAGTCTTATTATCATGGCCACTCCATACTTGATCAAACAATTTGCTCCTGAGTTGATGGAAGAATATGAGGAGCTCAAGAAAAGCCCAAATCAGGTTCTGGAAGGGTCAAAATTGCCCGGGTCTATATCTGAGGGATCGGTTTCCGAAAAAATTGTAGAAATTTCGGGCACAACTTCGGCTTCACGTTCGCTGAATAAGGCAAGAAAACGTTGAATACTAATGCATGGAAGGTAATGAGAACAACAAGGATGTAGAAGTAGGAAATAGTAGGAAATAGTAGGAATGAATAGAGATGAATATTGATGATTAGAGATGAGTAGAGATAAGTAGAGATGAGCAGAGATGAGTAGAGATTAGTAGAGATGATTAGAAATGACTAGAGAAGAGCTGGACGATGTTCGTGGGGGATTCCTGTAGAATATAAAGATTGCTGCAATGTGGATTTGTTAATGTCTATGTGTTCATGTCCATGTGTTTATGTCTATATCTTTTTCATGAGGAGAATAAAGCTACTTCCTTGATTCCCGCCTCTCTAATTTCTGCTTCTCTCCGCAATATTTCTAGCGCTTGTCCATTGTTCTTCCTCTGTCTGTTTCGTCCATTAGTCTCCTCTGTCTACTCAAACCTTCACATTCAATTTCATCCCCACCATACAATATCTTGAAGAATACCAACAAATAAACCCCACCCCAAATAAGGCACCACAAAATGCAACAAACAAATCATAGGAGTGTTTAGAGGAGTCTCCAATGATTGAAGCAGCGATAGGGTAACAAATCAATGGACCTATACTTACAAAACAATTCATCAATCCATATCTGGCTCCAAATGCCAGCACTGGTGTGATTTGACTTAAACAAACTGGGGTCAACAGGAATACCAGCGCCAGGAAAAAGCCATAAATACATGAAAAAGCCCATAATACCTTCGCATTTGAACCAAATGGTAACCATATGACCAAGGTAGATAAGCAACAGCCTAAAGTCATGATACATTGCATATTGAACCGGCCAATTTTGTCCCCTCCATGGCCCAGAACCCATCGACCTAGAATCCCTACTGCATTAAGTACAGTAATAAGGATATAACTATCAGATTGGGACATGCCGTAGGTCACGGCATAAGTTGAAAGATACGTCACTGTAATCACGAGTGAAATTTCACAAAGAACTGCCCCTCCAATTAACCAAGTATATTTGAAATCTTTTAGAGCATTGAAATCAAAAAAGTGTTTACTTGAATTGTAGCTTTTTTTCACCTTTCTCCAAACAGATCTGTCTTCTCTGATTGTTTCTTCGATATCATCATTAACATGATCAAAAGAAGCCCTAGATTTGTTTCTAATTTCCTGGATTTGTTGAGCTCTATCTCTAGCAAATATGACCCCAACAAGGATGCAAATGGCACAGAATAAAGCCAAAACTCTTATGGCCCATTCGAACCCCACCTTAGTATATAATGATCGTAACATTAATGGGATCACAATTCCTCCAATAGAGCCTCCTGTTGTGGCTAATCCGGTAGCTCTGCCCCGTTTTACCAAGTACCAATGAGCGACTACCCCGATTAATGGAGTGAAACAGAGAGCTACCCCTAATCCGACACATATAGAAAGGGCTAATATGAATTGCCATACCTCTGTACATTGTGCAGTGGCCAAAAGCCCACCAGCCATCAAAACAAGTCCACCAATTAATGGTAAAGTCGAACCCTTAGCATCGAATAAGGGTCCTACTAAGACCCCCCCAAGATATGAAAGACAGACAAAGACTGAAAAGATCCATGAGACTGTCAGTGGTGGGACATTAGCAAGCTGATGGGTAGATATATAACCCTGGATAGCACCTACGGAGTTGAGAAGTCCAAATGTGGCTATGAGTCCCACTAGAGACCCTGCTACTACCAGTGATGCCTTGAAACCTCCATCAGGAAACTGGTCATCATCGAAAAATTCTGGTTGATCTCTCAAAGGGGTCAGATCTTGCGAAAAAGTAGTGATATCATTGAGTTCGTATGATCTATTCTCTAACCTATTCTCTCGTTCCATGGCTTGGTAAAAAGTCTAAAGCCAATTAACGACGGCAGATTAACCGTTTTAGATGTGTCATCGAAATTTCTGCAACCTTATTTGGATGAAAAAATAAAATTCTCTTTTCCACCATTGACTCGGCATAGCAGAGATTTAACCTATGTGGTAGTTACCCAGGAAGAGACACGTTACTTAGGAGAGAAGCTGACCTTGATTAAAGCTAAAGCCTTAAAGAGATAACAAAAGCCTCAAAGAAACCAGAGCCTAAAAGACAACCACGACCTTGAAGATAAGTAGAACTATAAATATCACTAAAGCCTTAAATATAACTAAAGCACTACACAATGCATAAATTACGTGTGTATTTGAATAATATAAAATTTGTGTAGATATAGAACGTCTTCACCATCCCGCCACACACTCACTCCTCTTCCTTCTTCTATTTTACCTCCTATTGGCGAATAGAAGCCACAATTTTGTAAACCAGATATTTTCTTGCTGCTAATGGCAGTGTTCTAATCTCTTTCAAACATCTTTTCCTGCTTTACAGACTCTCTATAATCAGTAGCCTCTTTGCTATGGTGAGGATTAGACCATCCATTGACATGATCAAAATCAGTCTTGGCCCAGTAAGCAAATGGATAAGTGGGTAAAGTTTTGATTGGGGTATCATCAGAGATTAACCCTAAATCCTTTTGACGCTGAATCAAGTCATCTAAATATCCAGCAATGTGATCTCTAAAAATTTGAAAATTTTTGTACTTAAGAATCTTTTCAGGACCTTCATAAATTATCTTTCGGATCAAAGAGGGTACCAAAGGTTCATCTTTCATCTCTTCTATCGAATAGAAAACTGGATGATTGGTAAAAATAATTGCTCCACTTTTTGGAAGCCTTCTAAGGGTCTGTCTCTCTACTCTGACATTGAATTCTTTTGGGTCAACTTTTGTAAAATCCACATCCACATTTGGATCAACGTTAGGTAATCTGTAAACATTGTTATACTTCAATTTATGATCCCATGAAATATACCAAGAAGCACGTTCAACTGGATCACCTGGGGTCAATTTACCAAACCATCTTTCCATAGATTTCTTTAATTTCTCATGATAATAAGGAACATCATCATGAATAACGTCCAAATGCTGTCCAATCTTATTGTTAATCCCAAATGATCCACCAGGGAATGGAACTGCTGCTGCAACAAGATAATGTAATCCATCTTCAGGATTTTTCATTACTACGTAAAAATCTTCTTTGGCCATCTTAGAAACGTATAATAATGGGTGTTCTTTCAAAGGGTAAGTCATATCCAAAACTTCTTGAGTCAACTCATTGAATACAACTTTGCCACCAGTTGAACCCAAATCTTTCTTCAAGGTAAATAAAAGTGGGTATCTTTTCAACATATGATTTGCAACAATTTCCATAAGTTCCAATGATGGTTCATATCCTTCAGGAAGCCAATCGATATTTTCCTTCCCATAGCTCATGTAAATTCTTTTCTTCTCTTCAATATATCTCCAGTAATATTTGTCCATGTCTAACCAATGGTTAATATCTAATTTAAAAATAGACATGGTTTGATGGTATGGCCATCGAAATGGTCTCCAAGGTCTATCATCGTAATTTTTCACTTGATCAGGTGTGATCATCAAAGGTGTTGGTTCAGCCACTGGTTTATCACTGTAGATGGATTGGGATTTTTTCAAGCTCTGCTTTTCCGAGCTGACAGTCTCATTGGTGATAGAAAATACTGTTTTGACTTGGTCTATAATGGAAGCCTTAACCTTCTCTGGTGCAATTACCCAAGAAAGGGCAATGCAAATCGATAACAATAAAAGATAGACAAACATATTGCTACTTTTGATTGTAGATAGGAGTAAATTTATGTGATATCAGATCACTGCAACCCTCTTATTTGACCTCCCCACCCCCAGACTTGCATCATTTTATATACAATTGGATCCTTCCTGGTGCTATCCCCTAGGGTCTTATCTCTCGGGAAGTTTCGTCCTAAACGGGTAATTTATCTGACTGGTTGCAATATTAGGAGCAAATCATAAAAAAAAAATCCTTCAGGAAATCATACACTAAAATGGAAGGAGCCTCTTGAGGGAATAGAAACCGAAGGTAGACTGGTGTTTCGCACCAGGAAGGGATATAGAAATGCATTGTTGACATATGGTCTTTGAGTATCCATAATTGCTTATCAGAGAACATGCGGTCCCATTTTAGGTAGTATTAATGGCAAGAAATGCTGCCATCCTTTCAATTAACAATATCGAAGAATAGATGTTGAAAGAGATTCCGTGGATCACTAATGCTACAGCGCTGTATAGGAATATACAGTGTTTCGAACTGAATAATTTATTGCCACTGTTGGAAGAATTGTGGATCCATTACTAAAATTTTTGAGTACGCTCTTCTTATGTCACTTGTTATACACTGTCCTTGTGATCATCTTTCAACTAATGTCAATCTATTAACATATAATTCTGCAAATATCATATTCGACTTTTTCTAAAGCTCTCGAATTCTTCCAAGTGTTACTTCTTTTGAAGTCCTCGAATTCTCCAATGTGCTACTTCTTTTCAAGTCCTTGAATTCTTCAAATATCATACTTGACTTTTTTTGAAGTAGTCGGATTCTCCAAAATACTCGAGTTTCTCTGAAGTGCTCAAATTCTTCTGAGTACTCTAGTTCCTTCACATTACGTAGTTTCTTCGAAGTACTAGGCTTCAAATATCGTACTCGAATACTTCTGCAGTAATGGTCTTTACTTAATAATCTCCACCCACTATCACAATATTCCATGTTCAATCTCTACTGCATCATTTATTTCTCGGGAACCCGTGTAATCTTTGAATTGAATTATCACCGAAATACGAATTTGGTCAGGAATACAACATGTATACTCCAACAATCACCCGGTACGTCATTGCCCCTTCTATGTCAAATTCAATGTCACCAGATTAGTTTCATAATTAAGTAGTGCGTATTCTAAGTGGAATGGGCTATCAAAATAGATTCCTATACCGTTGGAATGCCAGAAAATGGCAAATAAAGTGCATATAAACGGCAATAAAATATAGATCATAATTCATGTTTTATTGCATTGTATCATACCTATGTACTCCTGTAGTATGTTCACTTCACTTCAATTCATTCCCACTTAATTCCCTCTCCATTTCTATTCTTCATTTCAATCACCTCTTCATGCCTCTCTCTCTCTCTCTCTCTCTCTCTCTTTTGTGCGGACGACACCTGCACATAACCTTATACCTGCACGCATCCTCCCCCACTAATATCCAGCAAATCTCTTTTTTGCCCTCCAATTCTCCACCATGGCACCGGCAAAAGACACCGCCAGCGTCACTCAGAAGCCCGTCAAGGAGCCCAAGAAACAGGTCAAGGATGAAGAGGAGCTTTCCGAAGAGGACAGTCGTCTCAAGGAAGAATTGGAGATGCTCGTTGAGCGTGTAAATGAACCTAATCATGATCCCCAATTCTACCTTCAATGTTTAAATACCTTGAAAGATTTGATTAAAGACCTGACTACATCCATGACTGCAGTACCTAAACCTTTGAAGTTTCTCAGACCTCACTATCCTGTCTTGACCAAGGTTTACGAGCGTTGGGAGGCTGATAATTCCTCCATCATTCATCAATTCGCCGATGTTTTGTCGGTTTTAGCCATGACTTATCTGGACGATGGCAATAAGGATTCACTCAAATATCGCTTTTTGGCCGGCTTTGAATCAGTCACTGATTGGGGTCACGAATATATGCGTCATTTGGCATTAGAGATCGGTGAATCGTACCAAGAAAAACTTGGAAATGATGACAATGCCATTAATCAATTGATTCTGTTGTCGATGAAGATCGCCCCATATTTTTTGCAACATAATGCTGAAGCTGATGCGGTAGATTTACTCTTGGAGATAGAATCTATTGACAAATTGCCCCAGTTCATTGATGAAAGCACTTACGCTAGAGTATGTTTGTATATGGTTAGTTGTGTTCCACTTTTGGCCCCACCAGATGACGTTTCATTTTTACAGACTGCCTATGCAATTTATTTGGCCCACAATTCGCTTACTCAAGCATTGACCCTTGCCATGAAATTGGATGATGATGAATTGATCAAGCAAGTGTTCCAGCTGACTGAGGATGTTTCGATCCATAAGCAGTTGGCCTTCATTTTGCTGCAACAAACCCCTCTGTTCAAGTACCCTGGTGATGACGAGGAAGTTCAACTGGCAATTTCTAATGTTAAACTTCACGATTACTACGCATACTTAGTTAAGGAATTGAATTTGTTGGATCCAAAAGTACCTGAAGATATCTACAAACTGCATTTGGAAAATGTAAAGTTTGGCATTGGAAATTCCGGTCTGATTGATTCTGCTAAGCAGAATTTGGCTACTGCTTTCGTCAATGGATTCATTAACTTGGGTTATGGAACTGATAAGTTGATTCAGACCGAAGAGGACAACAAACTGTGGATTTATAAGACTAAGGGTGCCGGAATGACCTCCACTACTGCTTCATTGGGAATGATTCATCAATGGGATATCAATGAAGGTTTACAGCACTTGGATAAGTACACATACCTGCTGGAAGATGACGTTAAAACCGGAGCTATTTTGGGAACTGGTATTGTTTCTGCCAATGTTCATGACGATGTTGAAGCAGCCTTGGCTCTTTTACAAGATTATGTGACTGATAGCAATAAACAGCACCAAGCTGCTGCCATAAACGGTCTTGGAATTGCCTATTCTGGATCCCTGAATGAAGAGGTCCTCAACTTATTGTTACCTCTTGTGCTGGATTTAGATACATCGATCGAAATCCTGTCCTTGGCTGCTTTGGCTTTAGGTCATGTATTCGTCGGTACTTGTAATGGAGATATCACTCTGACAATTTTACAGACGTTGTTGGAACGTGATTTCGTACAACTTACCTCCAAGTATATCCGATTCTTGCTGCTTGGATTGGGGTTGTTGTATATGGGTAAAACGGAACAAGTTGAAGACGTTTTGGAAACCATTGATGCCATCGAACATCCTATAAGTAAGACTTTAAAGGTTTTAGTCAACATATGTGCCTACGCAGGCACTGGTAACGTTTTGCAGATCCAGGCGCTCTTGCAAATGTGTACGGCCAAGCCAAAAGAAGAAGAGGATATCGATGGTAAGGATGAGGAGGTCAAAAATGTCGATGTAGAGATGAAAGATGCAGCAGCCGTGGATGAAGCTTCTGGTACTACCAATGATGCAGCCACTACCACAGCAACAGGTACAGATGAATCCTCTAAGGAGGAGGTCAAAGATGAAAAGAAAGACGAAGCCACTGGGGAAGATGATGAAGAAGACGACGAAGAAGAACTTTACCAAGGATTTGCAGTTTTGGGACTTGCCTGTATTGCTATGGGGGAAGATATTGGTCAAGATATGTCCCTCAGACACTTTTCTCATTTGATGCACTACGGTAATCCACTTATTCGTCGGGCCGTCCCCTTAGCAATGGGTCTTGTATCTACATCGAATCCTCAGATGAAGGTCTTTGACACTCTTTCCAGATATTCTCATGACCCAGACTTGGAGGTGGCTCAAAATGCCATCTATGCTATGGGTCTTGTCGGTGCTGGTACTAACAATGCCAGATTGGCACAATTATTGCGTCATTTGGCGTCTTACTACATCAAATCATCTGATTCATTGCTCATGGTTAGAGTTGCTCAAGGTATTTTGCATTTGGGTAAGGGTACATTGTCTTTAAATCCTTTCAACAGTGAAAGAACAATTTTACTGAAGGTTTCATTGGCATCGTTGCTTACTATCAGTGTAGCTTTATTGGATCCTAAGTTGTTCATTTTGAGTGATGATAACAGTGAAACTACCCATCAATTGCTTTATTACCTTACTCCGGCCATCAAACCAAGAATGTTGATTACTGTAGATGAGTCTTTAGAGCCAATTAAGGTAAATGTAAGAGTCGGACAAGCAGTTGATGTTGTTGGACAAGCAGGGAAGCCAAAGACTATCACTGGATGGGTGACACAGTCGACGCCAGTGTTGTTGAATTATGGTGAAAGAGCAGAGTTAGAGAATACCGATGAATGGATAAGCTTGGCCAGCTCTTTGGAGGGGGTGGTTATCTTGAAGAAGAACCCTGAGTATATGGAAGTTGACAACTAATATAGAGCGTATAGAGTGAAGATTAGAATGAAGTGATAAAAGGAGTAGATTGAGAGCTGTAGGGAAGGAGGGGGGGCGGTTACAGAGAGGTGAAGAGTGATGAGCAAAGAAGGCGTAGAATATGAGTAAGATGTCACGAAGAGAAGCCCCTTATAGATAGGATAGCTCTTGACGCCTTCAACGAGCGACATTTGCTCTTGGAAGCTGGTATGTCGTAGATAGATACAAGTAGCTACTAGCTTTATTTGAGTTGATAAGTTGAATCCAGTTCCTTGTCGTAGTTTTCCACTATGATGCTATTGAAGATGGACGTGTAAGAGGTGGGACCTTTAACGGAGACTAGTGGACGCCCGAACTTTGCTCATCTTCAACTCACTCTATTCACACTTTCACTCACGTTCTTCTCTCTATTCTCTATTCCCTCTATTCTCCTTTTATCATCTATTCTACTGCTACCAGTAATACTACGGATTCATGTATTTATCCTCTATCGTCTATTGGAATTCCAAGGCTTTGGCAGCCATCAACAACCCAACGATCAACCCAAACAAACCAAGAACAGAGCCAAAAATCTCAATGACCAAGATCTTAACGAAAAGGGAAGAGTCAGCAGCATCAGAAATGGCAGCAGTAGACCCAGTAATACCCACAGCAACACCACAAATTAAGTTCAGAACACCTACAGTGATACCAGCCCAGAAGAGGGAATATCCAGTATACATATTCTCCTTGGTAAACAACTTATCCGCTGGAACTGAAGTCAACTTTGATGAAAATACAATGGCCATAATCAAGCCATAGATGGCCACGACTTCACAGAAAATAATGGAAATCAAGTTCTTGGTGGTGATTCGTGGAGCCTTTACACCAGCACCGATAATGGAGGTACCAGTGATAAAGATACCCCAGGCAGCACCAATGACTGATAACCCGATACATGAAGCTATCCCCATATTGGCCCACATGTAAGGAGAGGTACTTTCGAGGAACCAGCCGACATTAAACGACTCTCCTGAGCCAGTGAAGAGCATGTAGCCACCCACGGTCAAGAGTGAGGCCGTCACAAGATACGAAGCTATCGACATGGCGGGCAAATAGCTGACAATTGGTGGTGGAACGTGAATGAAAGGGAAGAGAAGAAGATTGAGTTTTTGGCATTATCGGCGATTTATTAGGGTGGTGATGGCTATATGCAGGTATCAGTGGTGTGTGGGTGGTGGAGATTGCCGGGCAAAGATAAGGGAAGGTTTGAAAAAAGGATTATTTTTATGGCGGTTTTGGCAAAGTCAGAGGGTAGTTAGTGGATTTAGGGGTTATTTCGCTTTGAAAACCGCTTGAGAGACTTACAAGAGTCGCAAGGATGCACCATAATAGTATCGTTCTGCTATTGATGCAATGGTTTCTGACTGGCTGGGCTGAGCCGGAGTGTGTGCAGGAAAATAGCCCTCTGCAAGATGAGAGAGACTAAACGGGGAAAGATGATGACTACAAAGAGGGCTGCCCAAGGCGATATCTTTGTATGTACTGTAGTTTCAGGGTTTGAAATTCCTGTTTCAAACACTTGTTCTCCTGAATTGTGTTGCGTTTGGGAAGCATAGAGCAAGACTTTTACTTCTCATTCTAACTTTTTGCGTCTTATTTCTTATCTCCTAATGTATAGCTTCCTATGTATCAATAAGTAACAACCATTTAATTATGTATAGTTGTATATGAGCTTTACTATATATAGGTGTACATGAGCTTCACTATATTTAGGTGTTTATGAAGTTTCCAATATTAATTTGTGTGAATTTTAATATATATATAATGCATATTCCTTTGTCGTCATGTCCTTTGCTGCTTTCCCTCTTTCATTGTAAGTAACTGGTATTATACAGTTATTACTGGTAGTAGTCTGTGCTGTCATTATCCTCACCTTTACTCTTAAGATCATCAATAGTTACCTACCCTTTCTACAAATTTTCCAACACCCAATTTTCCTCGGCCACTTCCAAGTTACCTCTCTAGAATTGTCTAGGCTTCAGAGTGGCCTCCGATCCTGGGGAACTAGATGAATCACCAGAATTCTGAACATTAGGCAACTCCATGAACCAATCATTATCGAAAATGTCAATCTGAAGTGACCCAAAGTAATCATCATAGGAAAGTGCATTATCCAAAGAGTTATTCTTGGGTATAATTGTGGTGGATAATCCATCTGGAGAAGTTCCAACTGAAGGAATAGGAGGGAGAACAGAGGAAACGGTAGAGGCAAGATCAGTTGCATTTCCAGCCAGCGGTATGGTTACGATAGGCTCTATAGCATTATCACCACCGAGAATACCCCCCTTTGAGTCATTAGAGATGATATCATCGTAAACCGGCGATCTGTTCACCACTTCTGTAGCTATAGCGGTAAGAGTGGAGGCCATATCCCCCCCATTCGACGACTCGGGCACCAATGGAACTCTGCTTTCAGAGGTAAGTTCAAGCTTCGACGTCGGGGCCGCAGACGAGTCTGCCAACTTTCTTTTCTTTACTGCTGCTTCTTGTTTCTGCTGTTTTGCTTCAAGCTTGCATCCAAACTCTACACTAAGCTTATAAATTTCGTCGACAACCCAATAATTACGGGTGAATGGCTCCAACAATACCAAAAAGTCTTTCCATTCATAAGGAGGCGTGCTTACAAGCAGCCATTGGTCGGTGATAGTAGACACATCTCGATCATTGAGCCCGTAATTTAACACCACTTTAGCTCTTCTCTTCAAACAAACAGACAAAGCCAAGGTTAAACACCAAGGGATGATTGGGATGTTAAGGATAGAGTCAGGACTCTGATGCAGAATGTACCACATGATATTTTGTGATGATCTGAAGGCGTACGATTCTGGGATGTTATTGGGAACTGTAGGATCATCGTATTTCTTCTTTTGTGAAGCTAAGATTATGGCATTGTTGACTATACGAGTGATGAAGTTGATGGGGGGCAAGTCCAAGTAAATTTTGGTGGAGGGATCAGTTTTTTCGTTTGCTTCTACTTGAAGTTGTTCTGACTGGCAATACTGGAATTCTAGGGCCTGGAACTCGTCAAGCTTATAAACTTCTCCTCTAAGATGGTTTGAGCCGGGTTGAAATGGTCTATAAACATCGTAAAGCATATTCTCTAAAGATCGTGCCACTTGAACCAATTTAAGTAAGTTCATATTCTTTGGGAGGTCCAAATTGAAATCATTCTGCCGAATAAACAAGGACCTACAATTGACTAAAGCGTTGAACCGATCCAAGACAAATACACACCACCAAAGTGAGTTCATCACGGTGACTCTCTCCTCATCGAGCTCCAGCAATTGTCTACGCATGTGTATCCCCAACAGGAAGGCCATATTGACGGCATCGGTTAAGTCATGCAGAGCCTTTTCGTTACCAAAACGATCAAATCCAAAATACAACGACAAGAGAAGCAGGGTTGATAAACGGGTATACTTATCAAAGTCTCCAAGTTGAGGAAGGACAAGAATCACCTGACGGATCTTGTTGTCTAATTGGAATGACCATTCGAGGTAATTATCTTCATAGGTAAAGTCTTTACGCAGTTGTTCCCTGGCAAACATTCGAGCCATGATAGGACGGGCCAAGGGATCCTTCAGGATCAACAAAACGATGGCATACATTAAAACGGTGGGAACTATGCCCTTCTTACTCTCCTCTCGATACCCTTGTACTCCCAACATGGGTAAGATTGGTTGTACTTTTCTCATGTAGAGCTCAGCAAGCTCATTGACCTCATCATCAGTGAATGCAAATTCACCAGAAGTGATACTGAATGCATTTATTGTAAGTAAATAATGGAAAGTTCTACGGTCTTTGATGTGGTTGAGCTTTGGTTTCTTACGGTTAGCACTCAGATAATCTACATGGATTCCAGACTCATGGTAAAGACTCTTATCAGCGGTAGTTTTGCTAGTGATAAGAACTTTTGGATGGTCATGGAACACGTATTGATAAGCTCTTTCATCCAGCATATTTGACACGTTGAAACGGAAATTTTTCTTTAAGAATTGAGGGGTTACAACTGTCATATCTTGAAGAGCCAGCAAAGAAGAATAAGTAGTTGATAGGGTAATATCTGAGCCATCAAAGGGTCCATTGGTACTTCCATTAGTGGGGGATTTTACTAGGGAACATAAAGTACTGGATTTTTTGCAACTATCACATCCTAATGCTTTCAGAGAAGAGATTTTACATTTGATTCGCTTATCACGACATCTTTCACAACATCGATATACTCTCTTTCTGGTTTTATAGTTATCGTCAAAAGCAGGGAAGACGTACATGTGGGGATGGGGATGAAGGGTTAACGAACGGAAAAAACGGAGGGAGTTTGGTTTTGATGATCAGATGAAGGCGATAATGATCAGATGAAGGGGACAAAATTGATCCAATGATGGGGATATATGATCAAATGTAGGGAAGGGAAGGCTGAAAGGAGGAGATGAAAAAAGATGAGATGTGAAATTTGAGATCTTGAATAATTTTGAATAAATTTGAATAAATTTAAAGGTTTGATGGGTTTTTGATGTGGTGGTAAGGAGATTATAAAGATGATTTGTTGATGAAATATAGGTTTGAAGAGGGGCTTGTGCAATGGAAATCTTGCTTTACACTACTAGGGTTCTCAAGCACTCAAAATAACTTTTAACTCCCCTAATAACACTGTAATTGTTGTATTTATTGTAACTACTGTGGTGGTGTTTTCTTCATTTTGATTCTATTTTCCTTCTTAAGTTACTTGATCCACTCATAAATTTTTATTCTTTAACTTTTAAATATCTATTTCACTATTTTAAACAGATGACTACCAATCATCGACCTACACTTGAAGCTAAGAAAGGTCGAGCTCATACATTCAGTGACTCTATCAAGCATGCTCGTAACTTACCCCAACAGAAACAGCTCAAATTACGGGGGGATATTGATGAAGATGTGGGTCGTAGGGCTGTCGAAGAGCTCAAGTCAGAGACTTTACAAGCAAATATTAATGATGATATAGAAAGTGAAAGTGAAAGTGAATGTGAAAGTGAATGTGAAAGTGAATGTGATTCAGGCAGGGGTTTGAAGAGGAACATGAAATATCCAGGTCTGGCTAGTAAGCGGCAGGATTCCACCAGAATGGTGTCCCCTCCACTGGAACCAATGCCAACAATAGATGACTCCGGTTCGATACTGGGTGGTAGTAAAGTGGCAAACATCAAAGACACAAATAATGGTGAAGTGGCAGCTTTTCAAAACATAAAAGATAATTGTGATGATGACCAAGTTGCAAGTGACGACAATGATAATGATAATGATAGTAATGACAGTGACAGTGACAGTGATAGCGATAGCAATGAGGAAATCTTACAAGAACTTGCCAAAATAAAGCAAGAGAAAGAAGACGCCAGAGCTGCCAAGAAAGTAAATGAGCCCAAACTGAATCTGCTAACCTCCAACCCTTTGCTCAATCTAGAACAAACCTCCCGGCCCAAGAAGAGTTGGCGATCGACCACTTTTCGTAACAAGAAAGAAACTCATGACTCTTCTGAGTACACAACTAACACCATCGAGTCATCAGCTCACAAGAAGTTCCTCTCCAAATATATAAGATAAGTGCAAGGAAGTACAAAGTGGTAAAGAAGTATAGAATTTAAGAATTGATCAAGTTTAAAGTAGTACAGAAAGGTACATACAATAGCATGTGATACCTATAACACATACAATAGCATATAATACATACAACACATACAATAACATACCATACGTCTATCGATAAAATACATTAATTAACATATAGACAACTGACCCAGAACTTGGGCATGTTTCACTTTCAACTTCCTTTTCCACCCCACTTCTTCAGCTCTCTCCCTCTTCTTCCTCTTCTACCTCTTCCCTCTGCTAGACTCTTGTTCAAGTCAAGTCTTCAGGATGAGCCAAACGGGCATCCAAATGAGCGATATCTTCTTTAAGACTGGCTTCTTCAACACTCTTGACCAATTCTTTGGTACACTTGGCAATATCGAACGAAATCCCAGCCAACCTCTGCTTAAAATTCTTATCAGCAAAGCTGGTTTGGGGCTTTTCACTGGATGGCTTACATAAGATGTTCATCCGGTGATTGCAATCTTCCAAACTACGGACAACCCAACTTCCATGTTCTTTCAATTGGGCATTTCTGGTCTGATTCATCGAAGTATTTGTAGCCTCAGTCATCTGGGAAATCACAACCGTTATGGCCTTAGCCTTTTCACACAAATCATTTCTAGTAGAGTCGGGCTTTTTAATAGCCGAAAGAAGAGATTGGATGGTCGCAATGACTTCGACTGTTTGATGCTCCAAATAAAGTAACACTTGTGTCAAAGTGTTGTCTGGATCTTCAATATCAAACAAATCTACGTTGAAAGTGGCAGCTGCCATAGATTTACGATACTCTTGTCTCTGTCTGGCCTCGTATTCTTCTTCATCTTCGTCGTCTTCGTCGTCTTCCTCTTCATCCTCTTCATCCTCCTCCTCCTCTTCTTCTTCCTCCTCTTCCTCTTCAACATCTCCATCTTCGTATTCTCCTTCAGTCTTTTGATCCTCCTCATCGTCGTCCTCTTCATCATGTCTAGCTATCTCGTAAGTTTGGACATTACTAAGGTATTTGACATTTTTGGTGGGGGCTGTAGAAGTTTGGGGCTCTTCTTGATCTTGATTCGACGTAAATGTACTGTGGAAACTTGCTTTCGATTCAGATGACATGTTACGAGCATGAATATTGTCAAAGGCGGATCGTTGAGCTTTGGAGAGGCGAGATGGTGAAGAATCGGTAACAGACTTATTCAAAGATCGTTGTTCATCTACTGAATCAACACTACCTTCATCATGGTTGAAATTGCCAACCTTGTTGTTGAGAGTTTGCATAAACCCGGACAGGTTGTTCTTAGACTCCATCTCATGGGTCCCAACGATAGCTGCAGTACCAAGAGCTGCTCCAGCAAGGGCACCTTTAGCCATGTTAAACCCTGATTCCCCTTTAACGGTACTCGAAGAAGACTCATCCTTTTGAAGTTCTTTCAGAGAAAGGTCAGGTTTTAATTCTGAACCGAAATTGGTATCTCTACCAAGTTTAGGGGTAGCGTCGGGATCATTAAACCCAAGATCTCTACTGATAGGAGGAGATGATACTGACACGTTGGGGACGTTTACAATTGGACTGGTATGGATTGAAGATTCGACCTCTCTTGACTTTTCCAAATTACTATCTTTTTTATCTTCTGAAGAGGTAGTCAATTTATCACGAATACTTTGGAAAAAGCTTTTACTTCGTTTCATTGAACCAGTAGACTTAATAGAACTACTAGAAGTGTTCCCAACGTCTTCCTTTGAAGGTAACTTAGTGGCCACAGGACTCTTATTACTGTTGAAAGACTTATCCTCAGTAGGACTATCAAATTGTTTAACTTTATCCAATATGTTACCCCTACTTCCAGGAGTAATTTTGTTGGGAGATACATTTTTCAGAGGTATTTCTTCCGGGGAACTAAAACGAGATGCCAAATTGGCCACCCCACCACCAGTAGAAATACTTTTAGGTGGAGTTCTTTTCTCGGTGGCAGCAAAATCTGGGCTTTCAGTTAATTTAGGAAGCGCCTTAGATTTGTAGTCAATTGGACTTGCTTGAAGGTTAACATTGTTCTTTCTAGCTTGAGACGTTGGAGTGGTAGGATCTTTTACCAATGTAGGGTCATTATCTGATTTCTCAAGGGTTCTTTCTTTAGAAATTGACTCAATTGGTGAAGATTGGGCACTTGAACTTAAACCCAAATTGTTCGTCCGTAATCTATTGCCAATTTTCAAAGGTCTTACCCCAGAAGAGATGTTGGTTTTCGATTCAGTAGGTCCAGAACCAATTGAATCATTTTTACCGGTATTCAATTTGACGTTAGAGATCAAATCACATACACAAAAGGCAACTTCACAAAGAGATCGTTCTACAATGACCTTAGGAAGAATCTTGTTGTATACGGCATAATATCTCGTAGAAGTAAGGGCAAAAACTGCAGCTTCACGAATAAGTACTGAATTTTCATTAGAATTGAGACCAAGATTATCTCCTTGAGAAGCAACGGCATTTGATAATACCGATATTTTTGATACCTTGTCGAATAACAAGTCCACATTAAGATCTTTACTATTTTTAGAGAGTAACTCAAGCACAGTTTCTATAGATGTCATGATAGCCGATGCTGCTTCATACGATACCAAGCCATTGGGGGTTACAAAGGCGGAAAGCTCTTCAGAGGTAGCAATTTTCGGTTTATTGGAATCAACAAAACTGCCGCCGGATTTGAGCTTTTCATACTTCCCTTGCCAAAGAAGTACCTGTTGCTTTAAATTTTCCATTTGTGGCAGCAGCTTTGATGGTTTATCATCAATTAGACTCAATTGCTCGATAAACCTCTCGATGTTTTTACTTAAAGAAGCCGAAGAGGGGCCCAATTCGTTGTGAACTGAGTTGGTTTCTTCAAATGGCAGATTAATGGAGTTCTTTTTAGGAGATGAGTTGCTGGAGAGATCTCTAGAAATACTACGTTGATGATTACCTCTTTCAGCAGTGGCATTGCTGTTTTTCAATGATTGATTTTCCAATCTTAAAGCGCTAACGGTAGCCTTTAAACTATCGAAATCCTTGGTGGGAACCATGGATTTCTCCATTTCAATATATTTTCGGTCGAGATCACCCTTTTCAGTGACTAATTGAGCCTTGTGTTGTTGTAATTCTTCCAATTCTCTACTCAATTGCTTGTTTTGTGACACGGAAAACTCGTAATCATCTTGTAAAAGGTTGTATTTTTGCTCCAATTGATCTCTGTTCCGTTCAGCTTCTTCCAACCTAGTCTTTAATTCACTCAATTCCTTAGTTTGGGCTGCTTGTGCTGCAGAAGTGGCTAAAGCTCCAACTCCTACCACTCCACCACCAATAGAAGCGTCTTTTAAGTCATTGAGATCGGTATTTCTGGCAGGAGCAAGTGATTTGTTGTTAATTCCTTCAACACCGTTAACCTTAGTGGGCAGCAAATTCTTATTCAAACCAACTGATTTATAGTTGTCTTGAGGTTTGAAGTCTCCATTACCCAAGACGGCATTTTTTTCAGCTGCTTGATCGAAACTAGCATCATCACCATCTTCTTCTTCTTCATCATCTTCATCACTGGACCAGGTCAAATTGGCCTTGGATGGAATGACAGTCTTCAGTTGTACCCCAATCGGAGCTTCATGAGGAATCGGTAACTCTTTTTCAAACATTTTACTGAACAGCAGGGCAACTTGTTGAGGAGGTGATGATTTGTTGTTTGGTCCAGAGGCATACAGAGAGGTCAGTTGTTGACGTTGATGATTATTCAGGTAAGGGTTCAGTTGATTTCTTTGGTGGGAATGATTAAAATCTTCCAGAGGTTGACGGGATTGATGACCAACACCTCCAATACTTGACTTATCATGAGACATAGATCTATTGTGACGAGAAGAAACGTTATCATCATGATATCCAACACTTTTTTGATATGAGGAGGTGTTACTGGCAGCGGAAACATCTCTAGTATCACCACCATTTTGAGAATAATTGCTAGGTTTACGAGCGGCAGCAGAAGATGAAGAACGATTTGAATCACTGGTAGTACTATTAGTAGTACTAGTAGTATTAGTCGTTGGAATATGAAGATTTCTTCTTTCTATTTCGAAAGAGATATCCAGCACCAAGTCCTTGAATCTTGATTGAGGTAAAGAAGAAAGTTTCTGACGAGCTTGATTCCGTTTGGGATGGAAACTTGACTTTGGGAGTAAGAAATCAGGTTCACCTCTTGATTCATCGATTCTTCTTCGAAGTTCGTCATAAACATCGGTGGATAATTCTTTAAATTGAGCCCCTGAGAGCTTCAAAAGCTTTTCACGAGCTCTTACTGCCCGAGACAGACTAGCAGGTTTTGATTTGGCGGTCTGGTCATCAGATATGTCCATGAATTGCTTCAACACCTTATAATGAAGACTTAAACTAGGATCACTCATTTTTTATTGGGGGCTGCAGCAGATCGATGGAGGGATTGTTGATTGGCAGAAGGGCGGGGACAATGAGGAGATGGGTTCCACTCACGACAATGATTTTATAAGAGTTCCAGCAGTGTAATAGCCCTCGCCAGATACTAGAACTGTGGCCGTAGGGGGGGTGTTTGATCGGGGCCCTTGTTTGTCTTGAGCAGGTTAAAAAAATGATGGAGTGTTTTTTTGTGTTTTGTGCCAAAAAAAAAAATACGCGACGATGAAAGGTGAAGAGAAGGAGCAAAGAGATGTGAGGAGGGTAGGAGGGAAGAGGTAGGAGGAGAGGAGGGCAAGAGGTATAACGAGCGCGAATTGAATAAAGAGAGTCATGATAGATTGAGGAGGATAATGAGGTATAGCTAAATTGGGGAGAATAGGAGACAGTGCATGGGCTTTCAAATGGTATAAGGTGTGAAGGAGTAAGGTGTAAGACAGAGTAAGGATTTTAGTGTGGGTGAGTGAAAAATAGTGTGTAATAGTTCAACAGAGTAGAAGAGATGTCAGTATAGCAGAGGGATAACTGTATAGAGCAGTATAAGATATAAATATCATCTACCATATATAGTCTTTCGTCTTACCGTTTTTCTGTCTTTCTGTCTTCCTTCCACAGTTGACGCAAGGTCCGTATATGTGGATCTCGCGTGTCCATTGCCAGCAGCAATTCCGATGCACGCTGCGTGTTTAAGGCACAGCATCGATGGTTACTTGGCTGCTGATTTGTTCACTGAGGAGCCATGCAGCGATGCTAACGCCTTACATACCGATCTACCTTGTTATCTGCACGTGTAATGCCACATGCCCGAAATTGAAATGTTCACATTCCGATCATTACCAAAGATTAATGTCTTCAGATGTACAATGTTCCTATAAATTTACTCTTCAGATTCTCTTCCTTCTCCTCCTCGTCCTCTTCTTTCTCTTCTTTCCCTTCTCCTCCTCGTCCTCTTCCTTTCTTCTTTCTTTCTTTTCTTCTTTTCTTTTTTTCTATTCTTCTCCTTCTCTTCTTACTCCTCCCTACGCCCGCAATACACTCGGCCAAGTATTATCTATTGTTCTGTCTATTCTTGGTGTTGTCTTCCTTCTTCCAGCTAATTTAATTCTGGATGATAATGCCTCTCAATGCTAATACCTCATTCAATATCTATTTTATACCTCATTCTATACCTCATAACCTAATTGAACCACTACGTTCGAATCTACCCTCCCAAGTATTCAGTAATTGGTAGTTTTTCACTCGCTCACTCCATCAGATCACATCTCACCTGAACCAATCCTCGTCTAATTGGTGATAAACCATGTCTCGCTAATTATTAGCTAATCTCGGGTACTTGATATGATCATATCATGGCCATGTTTTGGCAATCGTTACGATTCATTATTTCTTGGTGGCTCTCGTTCCATTATTTAGTGCTTTTTTCCTCTTTACGATTCCTTTCCGTTCCTTTGACATTCTCTTTTCGACAGCTTGCATTTTATCGATATCCATCTAACTACGTGAACCATAATAACCACGACATGGACTTTCATCCCATCACCAAACTCTTCTTTTTGAATTGCTTATTTTGACCTCATTCTGCACTCAGTAGAATTAACATGTATCACTATATCCTTATTTCCTTCATCATATTCTCTACAAACCTTCCCGTTGCCCATCTTTCCCTCTCCTATTCTATATTTATCGACTGCAGTTATTTTGCTTCAATCCTCGGACTCCATTTTATAGACATCACCACTGCAATGCTTTACGGTGAGAAAAGACAGATATTACCTAGTTCACTATATTTCTCCTCTTCTTCATATTTACAAAAGTACCACTCGGGCCCAAAAAACGGCACTGATCCTTATTCTAGATCTTACCCCCTATACTATCTTGGAGTTTCAACCTACTGTTGATCTTTGTAAATCTATGACCTAGTCTATCTTCGTCGCCACCAAATGAGGGCAAAATTTTCAACCACATAGACCCCTAGATAGCTTCTGCATTAGACCAACTCTGTTCTTCCCTACCACTTTGACCCAAATACTAACTTAATTATACCCTTAATCCACATTGCAAACATTAGTTAGCCTGTGGCGCCGCTTTTTAGAAGGATCCACAGAATTTAACCTTGGGTAGGCTTATGTGGTACTTCCTCGAAATGCAATTTCGCTTCATATTAGCCATCTTCCCCATGTTTTCCGTGTCTCCTCCATAATTCTAGAATTTTATTACTTATTTCTCTTATTCGTTTATCCATTGGTATATTTCTATTGAATACAATTCAACGTATTCATAAATCTACTGCTTGGTGCACTGAGAAGTCGACTACAAAATCTACCTCTACCTAATACACTCAAATTTACCTCCTGTGCCCAAATTTGCCTTTAAGACAGTTCGAACATGGCTGCCAATTCTTTGCAGTTGGTAACCTTCAAATGACAATGAATTCCCCCAATTGAAATAGTTCAGACTTCCAGGTGTTTATCGTTTCTTTTTCTTTACGTGATGTGTTTTTCGTTCATCAATTCAAGTACGTCTGCATTCGGGATGCTATGTCGCCCATCAAGCAAGAGCAATTGATACTGATATATGCCATGTCAATATTCACATCCCATTATATTTAGTCCTATCATACAGTCTCTTTTATGTACCCTTCATCTTGCCCCCTCCCCCAACCCCCCTTCTGCTTTACACCTCATCTCTTCTTCATCACCTTAAATTGAATTGCTGCTGCTGATAGCGATAACCTTTATGCGATCTCAAAAAAATATTTACCTCTATATATATAAATAGAGATAAATTTTCCATTGCAGTGAAGCACCCTCCATGGCAAAAAGAAGTACTTACAGCCATAGAGGCTGTACAAACTGCAAAAAGAGCAGAATAAAATGTATTGAAGGTGATCCAGCTTGTACTAACTGTGCCAGGAGGGGCTTGAAGTGCGAGTATAAATACAACTTATTCCTTTATCAACCGGATCCTGCTAGTAAGCGTAAAAAAAATCGGTTTAAGCAAGTGGATGTGGATAATGATCCTGCCATTGGTTTAACTTCAAAATTCGTCCCGTCTTCACCATTTGCATTAGGTGCTGTAGAACAGAGTATAGACCGTCATCGAGTCGATTTCCACGTTCGTAGTCCCAAATCTCCAGTCCCTGGCGATGATTTGGGCTGTCGTGAGATGGATGAAAGATCTATCGCTAATTTGATGACAATACCATCATGGGTATCTTATTGGAAATCATATGATTTGAACAGATTTCTCGAATTGGAGTCTCAACTAGATGCAAAGGGTGAAAATCATCAAGAAGTCCATTACCATGAAACTACACCTGACATTCTGGAGTTCATTTTTCATGCTTTTAATCGAACTAAATGTGTTCATAATTTTATGCTTATAATAGATAAACAAAATAATCCAGTAACAGAATGGTTTTTATACTTCTCTCGAAGGTATTCCATTATTGGTTTCACCATTAACACAATTGTGGCCAATATGCTTGATGTTCGTTGTGAAGATGATCGTTGGCGTTGCATTCTTCAACGTAATATCAGTGCCACTTTGACAAATATTTCTCAGAGTTTAGGAGACTGTAAGTCCTTTCCGGAAATGGCTTGTCATCTTCTCTGTATCATGTTCCTTTTCTCGGAACGCTCTGCTAGTCGTCTGGACGCCTGGCGATTACATCTCAAGGGTGCCTATGCCATCCTTGAAAAATGTGATTCTCTTTACTCCGACCTTGTACCCTCTTTGGATACTTTTGATTTGGAATTAAAATATGCCACCGAAATGTATGCATTCACCAGAACTTGGTATGTTGCTTCTGAAGCAATTGCTTGTTTATCAGCTCCAAATGGAGGAGCTATAGGTAATCCTGTTTCAATGAGGAAGTGCCTTAATTATGATACTACTGGACATCAAAACAGTTTTGTCATTGGTGGCTACAATTTAATCAAAGGATATTCTCAAAGACTCACCCCAGTATTTACAGATATTATAGAGTATATGATGGTATACAAGGCTACAGAAGGTGTCTCATTGAGCGGCTGTGAAGCATTTTTCCATGAGATAATAGTTACTCCAAGAGGTTTGGCCCTTGGGAAAAGACTTCTTAAAATAATTGCCGATATTGAAAGTGAAAAAATAGATTTCCTGATGCTTGATGATCATTCGAAAAGAGCTACAATGAGAGCATGTAACACTTGTTTCATTTCCACATTACGGATCCTTATCTACTTGTATCTCTATGGGAAACCGTCTTCAAGTCTCGAGGTTCAACATTGTGTACAGATTATCGAAGAACAGCTCGTAACAATCCGTAATATTAAAACATACGGCTTATGCATCCATTTGTCATTATTTATTGGTGCTATGTGTGCGGATGGAAGGGCAAGAAGGAATTTTTTCGATACTATTCAGGCCATTTCCGATAATGGTACCTACGTAGCCCTGAATACAATTGAACGACTTAAGAATTATTGGGCCCGGAAAGAGGACGGAGGGGCTACAATTATAGACGATTTGGATTGTATAACATTATAGATATATGTATACTAAAATAGAAGTTAAGAAATAAAGACTAAGATTCAAGCTATAATTAGAAATCATGTTTACTGTAGCGTAAATTCATCTAATCGAAAGCTTTATGGTTCTCGGGATTAACTATCACATGCTCTTGTGATGATATAGTAGCTGCCACTTCTGAATCGATACTGCTTCTCGAAATTTGTGAATATGGTACCACATTCATCTTAGCACATTCTTTTTCAGTATAAGTGTTGAAATAATCATATTCATCGACTTCATCGACATTTTTGTAAGGCCAAATGTAGGAACTACCAATTACCAAAGCAAACGTCATGGCAAATTCAATGACAGTATTAGCATAATAGAAATTTTTGGCACCTTTACTGATAGGGATTTTTGGGTTTGCTGCATTTATCAACCCAGGAAGACCAGGAGCAAATCCAATGACCCAGATAAGCAAATTTCTGTAATTCACTCCATTCCAGAACCAATAGTTACCTTCAGGAGAGTCCAGATATAAGTGAGACAACTTAAGATGTTTATGTCTAACAATCCAAAAGTCGGCAATGATGATACCAACAATAGGAGACATGAACACAGAAAATGCCGACATTACAGTTACAAATGTAGATGAGGTATTGTAAAAATCCCATGGTTGTACAACCCAGGACAAAAGAGCGGTAATTACTGCACCTCTTTTGATATTAATATACTGGGGAAAGAGTCCAGCCATATCCATCCCACCAGCGTAACCATTCCCCATAGTATTGAAAGTGAGTTGTGAAATGGTGAAGCATAATCCACAAAAGAAAGCACCGGCTCTGGCCTTTGCAGAGTAATTTTCAGTAAGCCAGAGCATAACAATTTGATCGGGTCTCCAATACTCTTGATCATATTTTTGCATGATAGCTGAGGTAGACACCAATCCCATAAGAGGAATGATAGTTCCAACTACTACTAACGAAAATATGGTACCCCAAAGAGATGACCAGGTCTTTTTGGAGAATCTGGTGAAGTCAGATTGATTAGCAACTCCAGAAGAAAGAGATCCATACCATGAACTGATACCATAGATCCACCACCAAGCTCTTTCACTTGAAGTCATTGGCAGTGAAGTTGTCATCAAAGGTCCATTACTACCACCATTTTCTACTACAGCCCAGATGGTCATGCCCATCATAGCAAAAAATGTGACCACACATGCAAAGATCATGATCTTATTAAATCTTTCCGGCTTGATCAACAATAACGGGATAGATAAGATTTGAAATATGACGAAGGCAACTAATTGCTGAGTTGTCATATGAACTGAGTCAGGTATGGTGTTTTTCATATTCAAGTAACTGCTACTCCAAGATGCAAAGATACAACTTAAGCAGAGTGAACCAAGATATGCTTGAGACCCAAACCAGACAATTGAGAGAATGATTCTAATGATGATTCCTACCCAAGAACCACGAATACCGAACACCACTCGTTGAGAAATAGTGTAACCTATATGATAATACCCACCAGGAGCAGCGTTCAAAAGAGCTAAAGCGGCGATTATTACGTTACCAATAAGTATAATACCCATCGTCTCGCCAGCTGAAAGTCCCAAAGATAGTAATGAAGACGCACCGGTCCAAGAAGAAATAGTAACGTTTGTGATGGACCAATAAAAGGTTAGCGACCAAACACCCCAGATTCTTCTTTCTGGACCCATGGGGATAATATCCTTGTTTCTCAAGTAAGAGATCTTCTCGAGTTCATTTTCTGGCTTGATCTTCAATCGATCTACCATGGAACCTATACCCATGATTATTTTTTCACGATGCTTATTTTTGTTTTCGATGCGATGGAAGCTTAATTATTTATAGACTGAAGAAGAAGACCATCAAGAAAAGCGGCAGATAATGGCACCAAACAAAAGCACCTTAAATTTTAGGTATTCTGGGACATGTGCTGGCGGGGTGATAGTAAATTTTACCTCTTCTGGAAAGTTTTGCGCAATTCTGCAGTGGCTTACTATGGAATAGCTGAACTAACTAAGCTCGACTGATGTACTTTTGGCGCTATTGTAATGTATAAAATGGTTGATTTCACCGGGATTTCACAAGTCACATTGGAAACTATTTAAACTCAAGCTCGCCGGGATATATCTATTGCTGTCCGTCTGGTTTATTGCCTATTCTTTCTTCTCTTTCTTCTCTTTTCCGCTGTTGATAATACCCACCATCCCTATCTCCATTGTCTTATCTCTCTTGAAGATTAACCTTTCCGCGATAAGCTTTTGCAGCTTCGATCAGGTAATGGTTGCAAACATCGCCGAAAATAATGTCGGCTAGCTGTCAAATTCAAAGCCTGGTTAGTTCCCTCTTATCCTAACCACTCATGTATCGCCAAACCCGGTCGTTATCACGCCACATCGATCTTAACTATCGTATCAAGATAAGAACCGATGTTACATCGGCTGCACATCTCGATTCTTACCTAATCGGGGAAATATTGCGAAAACTGTCAAAATTTGTTGATCGCAATCATTACCAAATCGAGCAGGTCCCTGAGCTGATAATCAGATCACATTTATAAAAACCGAGATTAAGAGCAACTAATCAAGGCAATTCAGCAAATGACAGTGTCAGAAAGAAAGCTTTTGATCGGTATCGATGTCGGTGGAACAAACACCGACTCTGTGCTCTTAGATCCGGAACAATTGACAGCAGAAAATAGAGGTGTTCTTGCCTACCATAAATCTGCCACTACTGCTGATGTCTCAGATGGTATCTCTGTTGCAATTGAACGATTATTTGAGGAAGGGGTACCTTATGACCGCAAGGATGTGTTAGCTGTTACCATAGGTACAACTCACTTTATTAATGCCGTCGTCGAACAAGATAGGGCCAGACTTGACCCAGTTGCTGTCGTCAGACTCTGTGGGCCTTACGGAAAAGGATCATTTCCCTTCTCTGATTTCCCTAGCGGTTTAACCAACATTATGAAATCTCATGTGGCATATGTTAATGGGGGTCACAGAGTAGATGGGTGTGAGATACAAGCCTTGGATGAGGCGGCCATCTTGAGAGAAGCTAAGGCAATCAAGGCCAAAGGTATAAAAGCCGTTGCAATTGTGGGCATTTTTGCAATAATCGATAAAACTCACGAAACAAGAGCAGCCGAATTAATTCGGCTGGTTATTCCGGGTGCTAATATTGTAATGTCACACACTGTGTCGGGAATTGGACTCTTGGCCAGAGAAAATGCCTCCATTTTGAACGCATCCATCATGTCTTTTGCTACTAAAATCATTGGCTCTTTTATTAAATCGGTACGGCGTTTAGGGTTGCACTGTCCAATTTTGTTGACCCAAAATGATGGTACTGTGCTTACAGTTAATGATGCTCTTTCCACTCCTATCAGGACTTTTTCTTCGGGTGCCACAAACTCTATGAGAGGTGCAGCCTTCTTATGTGCTAAAGAGTCTGAAATCAAAGGCAAAAGCATTATGGTGGTAGACATTGGAGGAACTACCACTGATGTTGGTTTACTTCTACCCTCAGGATTTCCCCGTCAAGCTTCTGACTTCTCTATTGTAGGTGGGGTTCGAATGAACTTTTCCATGCCACATGTGGAATCTATTGGCTTAGGTGGTGGTTCTATTGTTAGAGAGGAGAACGGCGAGGTCACCGTAGGTCCCGACTCTGTGGGATGCGATATCACTACGAAGGCGAAAGTGTTTGGGGGTGATACTGCTACTTCCACAGATGTGTCTATTGCTCTTGGGAGAAATGTTTTTGGAGTAGGGGACAAATGTAAGGTGCAAGGGATCTTTAGCCTGTCTTTGCAAGCAGGTTATGAGGCAGAAGTCAAGCTCAAGTTGGAAAGAGTCATTGATCGTATGAGGACAAGTCCAGAACCTTTGCCAGTGCTTCTTGTTGGAGGAGGTTCTTTTATTGCTCCCTTAGAATTAGAAGGAGCATCAACCGTTCTTCGTCCTCCATATTATCAAGTGGCTAATGCTATTGGTGCTGCCATGGGTAAATTGTCTGCTCTGGCTCATAAAATCGAATTTCTAAACAGCATTCTGGAGAAAGATGAAGTCATTAAACGCTTGACAAAAGAAATTACCGAAGACATAGTTGCCAAAGGTGCCCTTGAATCATCTGTTCAAGTTGTGGACTTAAACTATGATCCCGTTCCATATATTGACCGAACCTATTCTTTCCAAATCAAAGTTGTTGGAGACATTGATTACTCCAAAATCAAGTTGGCCATTCAAAATTTGGAAGATACAGAAACCTTAGAAGATGAGCAGGAGAATGCAAGCAAGAAGGAAGAAGTATTCAAAGACTCCAGTTTTGGAAACAAAGATGCCAATCATACTGATGAAAAATTATTTGACCACGAGAAGTACCGTCCTGAAATCACCGCCAATCGTGAATGGATGATTTCTGAAACTGATTTGGAATACATTCGGATTGGGACTTACATTCTTGGTTGTGGTGGAGGAGGTACCCCTTATCCTGTTTATTTGGAAATGGTAAACTTGTTAAGAAGCGGTTCCACAATTAGGGTCGTCAACTTGCATGATGCTAAGAAGCATGCCAAGGGTGAAGGTAAATTTATCACTGTTGGCTTTGCAGGTTCACCAACAGTTGCAGATGAGCAATTGACCGGAGATGAATTGATAGAGGCTAGTGATGCTTTATTCGAGTACCTTGACTCCAAGCCAGATGGAGTATTTCCACTCGAAATTGGAGGAGGTAATGGGTTTCAAGGTTTATTTTGTGGGGCTTCGACTGCCCTCGACATCCCAGTCATTGACGCTGACTTGATGGGAAGAGCATATCCAACACATTCACAAATCTTACCTTGTGCATTGAGTGACAAGATGTACTTGACGGTTACTTCCGTTTCCGACGGAAATGGTAACAAATTCTTGATCTCTGGAGCTCAATCTGATATATATGTTGAACGTATGATGCGGGCGGCCTTGGCAGAAATAGGAGCACACGTTGGAGTTGTTAATAAGCCGATGACATGCGAGGAGTTGGTTCTGATGACCGTACACCACTCTTTGTCTACAGCATGGAGAATTGGTAGAGCTGTTCATATTGCCAGATCTAAGTTTGAGATCAACAAGTTACCAGAACGGATCTTGGACTCTGTTGGTGGTGCAATTTCAGGGAAGGTTATCTTTAATGGTAAAATCATTGGGGTTGAAAAGAAGCTTTTTAAAGGACACGTTTATGGTGAAGTTGTTATTGAAGGTGAAAACAATGACAAGTTGGCTATTCCATTCAAAAATGAAAACATTCTTGCCAAAGTACAACGTGGAGGTTCATCTAATGATTGGGAAATTTTGGCATCAGTTCCAGACTTGATATCTGTATGTTATGCTGACAATGGTGAAGCAGTTGGTACTCCGGATTATAAATATGGAGTGATGGTTTTTGTTCTAGCATTCTCTCCTTCTAATTTATGGGTAGAGACTGAACAAGCGTTGCGGGTCGGTGGGCCAGTTTCGTTTGGACCTGCTTTTGAAAATGTGGAGTATAAACCAGTGGGTAAATTTGTACCCACGGTTTCTGTTATTGATGAGTTTGAGATGAGTACTAGTTAGAATATTAATAGATACAGTTTTGTTAGGATCGGTGTAGGTGGAGGAGCAGACAAAGCATTTTATAAGGTTGGTTGACTTTAAGAGTAGTTTTTTTTCGCAGCCATTACGTGAAGAGGTAGCATATAATAAAGAAACTGAACGTGCTTTCCATTGATGGTGGTGCGTTATGAAAAGGTACAATTTTAGGTGTGGAGAAGTGTAAAATATATAGCTTAAGGGTTAGCATCATTGTAGAACGTAAGAACGATCCCGTTAACCCCTATCCTCTTCTTAACACTTTCTGTTTCCCCCATAATTGAAGCCGTTAGCTTCAAAGATACCAAAATATTAATTGAGAATGCATTTTTCAATAGAAATATAGCATTTTAGAAGGGAATGGGTATTAAAATACAAACAACAGAGGGATCGAAGGAATTTAACGTAGTGATAGAAGCAATATACACATGCATACTGACATTAGCAGAGATATCCGTCTTCTTCACATCTTCACATATTCACATCTCTTAGTCACCCCTCCCTTCCAAGCACTAATACACTCTACTTCAATACTGGGACAATCTGTCACTACTTGAGCTCCACATCTTCATCTTGAGCCCTAAGTGTCACTTCTACTGCTTTCTACTACCTTCCTACAACCCCTTTCTCCGTTATCTCTATACTATATACAATTCAGAGACTATATGCTTTCAGATTCTCCTCCATCGTGTGCTACCAACTGCTCGGCTATCGTATAAAGTGATGGCAGTACTTTCACGAGCTTTTCCTCGATAAATGACTCCGCCGTGGGCTTGCCATGGGCTAAAGCAACGGCGCCAACCAATGCATACATCATCTGTCCACTAACCTTCAACTCTCCACTTTGAGCCATGGCCAATTTTGGGTTATAAGAAGTCCAGAACATGATCTTTGATAATTTGTGTTCCTTGGCAAAGAGGGCCAACGGGGCACGGTCACAGAGTGTCCGTGAGTACTTACTTCCAAGTGAATCAAGATTCTTACCATTTATAGAGGTGGTTTCGTTGGTGGTTGGGGAATTCAAGGCGGTCTTCATGAAATACAAACTCAAGAGTTTTGATCCTAAGGCGGCCAATTTCTCATTATGGGGCTTGATTCCGTTATTAAACGACTTATGGGTCAATACTTGGATTGCTAACTCATCTGGTACCGCATATTTGGTGTTTAAGAAGCTTTGGATATACTGTAAATTGTCGTTTGAAGCAGCCCATTTTTGACCAGTGTGATTGGTTAATGCATCTTCTGGCAGCCTTTTAAGACCTCTGACTCGGGCCCCAGAATGCAAATATAAAGATCGTGCTATTTGAACTTGAATACTACTCTTCCATGAGCTCATTATGCCCACAGACCGCCCAATCTTAATCATCTTTAAGGTGGTTTCAACAGTTTTTTTAGTTAACTTTTCCACTTCTCGACCGAATTTTTCACACGGTATGTGCAGGATTTCTTTATTTCACACTATGGAAATTGATTATTTTTTTTTTCCTTGTTGGATCACCGATTGATCGTGTTGGTTTTGTGTAACTTGGGCTCATCTTGTAAACTAATTTGAAGGGGTCAATATATCCCCAGAATTCGAAATTTGAAATTTGAAAACAAGGATCGTATACAGCATTACTCATTGACTGTATAAAGCTCTTTTAAATCATCAAAGTCGTTCCATTATCAGCTTTTCGATACCCCTTCAACAACTACCCCCAGGCGGACTGCATATAATCCAGATGAGATGATCTTCGATTAAATTTTGTACTATCAAAAACCCATAAAACAGCTTTACCATAGGATGGATATATTCAGGATATTATCACGTGGAGCGCAGTTGAAAAAGAGCAAGAGTGTCACCACTGACTACGCTCTTCCCGCTACCAATCAGAACACCACCCAGAACAAAAAAGAGTCAGTTTTGGCCCAGCAAGTCGAGAAAGAGACCGATTTTTTCCATACCAGAAAGCACACTGCAACCACTGAAAATAGTGATGGAGAGGTTTTAAATGGTCTGAGAGCACCCCCAAGCGACCGAGAAGCTGCTGAAGTGCCACCACCTAAGATAACATCTTCAGAAGATGCTGAAGTCTTACGTAGATCCTACAAATGTAAGATTACTGGCCTCGATGCTCCCCTCCCCATCGGGTCTTTCGAGGATTTGATTAGTAGATATCAGCTTGACGGCAAATTATTGCAAAATCTCTTGGCCAACGGGTTTGTAGAACCAACCTCTATCCAATGTGAATCCATCCCCATCTCCTTGAGTGGTAGAGACTTGATTGCATGTGCACCCACTGGGTCTGGTAAATCTTTAGCATTTTTAATTCCCTTGATTCAGAGTATATTAGAAAGGAAACCACAGAATTCGAAGCTGCTGCTAAGAGGATTGATCATTTCACCAACTAATGAATTGGCAGTTCAAATATTCCAGGAATTACAACTCTTGACTAGATCCAAGAAAGATTTGAAAGTTGCCATTCTTTCGAAACAATTAGCATCAAAATTGACCAATGGGATTATAAATGGGTCAAAATACGACATCATTGTGTCCACTCCTCTCAGATTGATTGAGTTGGTGAAGTTGGGCAAATTGGATCTCTCCAAAATCGAAGAACTAGTCATTGATGAAGCAGATAAGTTATTTGATGAAGGATTTGTGGAACAAACTGATGATATTTTGAGTCATTGTACCCATAAACGACTTCGAAAATCAATGTTCTCTGCCACCATCCCATCCGGAGTGGAGGAAATGGCTCATTCTATCATGGTAGACCCAATTAGAGTTATTATTGGTCATAAGGAAGCTGCCAGTAGTACCATCGATCAAAAACTCGTTTTCACTGGTAATGAAGAGGGGAAGCTTCTAGCCATTAGACAAATGATTCAACAAGGAGAGTTTAAGCCACCTATTATCATATTTTTGCAATCAATTACTCGTGCTAAGGCTCTTTTCCATGAGCTTTTATACGATAAACTCAATGTGGATGTGATTCACGCTGAGAGGACGCCAAAGCAAAGAGAAGATACAATCAAACGGTTCAAGAATGGTGATGTATGGGTTTTGATTACCACTGATGTGTTGGCTAGAGGGGTAGACTTTAAAGGGGTCAATTTGGTCATCAATTATGATGTCCCTCAGACGGCACAAGCATATGTTCATAGAATTGGTAGAACTGGTAGAGCTGGTAGACTGGGTCGAGCGGTGACATTCTTCACTAAGGAGGATGACAAGCTTGTGAAGCCGATCATCAATGTCATGAAGCAGTCAGACTGTTCGGAGGGTTACAGCGATTGGATGGAGAATATGAGTAAGTTGAGTAAGAATGATAAAAAGGACCTTAAACAGCATCAACAGAAGAGAAAGAAGATTAGCACAGTTCCTTGGGTAGTGAGACAGAAGCGAAGGCAGAGAGAGGACATGATTGAGGGGTCCAAACGGAGAAAGGAGGTGGAGAGAAAGAAGGTGGAATGAAGGAACAGGGGTTAATAGAAGTAATAGAAAGATACCTACTGAAGAGTAGATAGAAGTTAGTAAGAGAGGAGAGGAAATGATTAGAGCTGTAGTACTTGATGAATGCTGAAGTAGGTTGTTATTGATGATATTGACACTCATACTGACGTTAGTGTCGATATTAGTATTGATGTTGGCATTGGCATTTCTTAACCCCTCATTTACCCTTCTCCTCATCATCCATCCTTCTCCTCCACTTCCAGTCTTCTACTCCCCCTCTACAAGTAATACAATGTGATATTCATTCAAGTCAGCCCACTGCACAATCCAGTAAACGATGCATCGCAGGCCAAAATGCATAGAAACTTATATATATATATGTCTAATTGCCCCTTACAGATCCTCTAATGGTGGTGACCTCCAACGGCTGGGTAACCAAAGAGCTTTCTTCTACCGATGATCTCTCCAAGAGAGAAGAAGGCCAATAATTGAACTCCATAAACAGCAGCGGTGGTGGCATTGGCCTTGGTTGGCTTGAAGGTAACAGCCTTATCCAAGAATTGCTTCTGTTGTTGACCAGACTTAAGGAATCCTACTGCATTGTTGAATACGGTTTGGAAGTCCTTGGTGGTTGGAGGAGCCAAACCTTCCTTTTGATAGACAACTTTTCCGACTTCGGCAGTGACTTTTCCCCAGTAGACAGCATAGTTGGCGAGCTGAGTGGATTTGGCCACAACAGAGTTGGTAAGACCGGTGATTTTGTTGACGATGGCTGACATTATCCGGGTTTGATTATGAGTTGGAGGATTCGAAATTTCACGATGCAAATAAAATTCGGCCAATTACGGCGCACAATTTGTTGACTTCCCAATGGGGTAATAAGAGAGGTAACGTGAGGTGGGGCATGGAAATGGAGGAAGAGATGAAGAGATGAAGAGAAGGGGAGATGAAGAGAAGGAGAGATGAAGAGAAGAGAGATGAAGAGAAGGAGAGATGAAGAGAAGGAGAGACGAAGAGGAGAGAAGAGTATCATGAGAGGGAAAGTAGATGCTAAACAAAACGAGCTTCATTGTCCATGGTGTATACGTATCTATACTGTCATCACCATTTATCCAGGTCTTTAGCTAAATGTATCACATTATGATACCGCCTTTGAAGTAGTATTTCAACTTTACTTTTACTTTATTCTGGAGCGTTTTGGTTTAAATATCTGTTTCTATCTATACAATCTCTCTTTCTTCTGCCGTCTACATCTTCACTATACTCTTTGTCAATTTTTCAAGTAGTACATAAAGTCAATTTTTATCATAATCACCTTAACTCTTACCTCTAGCTCCCTCTCCCCCTTCTCCTAAATCAGTACATTAAATCTGTCTGGCCAAAGCACTGGCGCCACCAAACTCCATCCGTAGAGCAAAAAGCACACCCATGAAGACAATATCTTGACCCAACTAGAGAAATACGTCCTTCCAACCGGTACAAAATCGCCCAAATCATCCTTTTCAACGTTAATCGTTAACAAAGTAGCCACATACTGGGTTGCCAAAAAGAAAATCACATGGAATAAGGCATAGTTATATTTGGTAGTATTACTTTCATCAGAATGTTCCCCCAGATTAGAAGGCTCTTCATCATATAAATCTATTTGATTCAAGGCACTCTCTGGTAACAGTCCTTCATCAACCGCTTGTTTGATCGCCTGATAACGCATTTCTCTACGAGAACTGGCAGTGGGTTCACCAGAAATATATGAAGGTTGCAGTAAATCTAACTCAGCATCAGTATCAAAGAATGCCGAGTTACCGGCGGCTCTTGTGGTAGTATATGCTATGGCTATAAAGGTGAAAAATGCCCCCAAAACTATACTAGCGGTTCTAGTTCCTCTAGATCTAACCAATGGGTTACAAAGTTTGTCATCAGGTTCAGAAGCAACTGCACTCATAACCAAATAGGTACAATAAAAGATAACCATTGAAGCTTGAGCAAGACCAGCATGAGGATTTGATTCTTGTATAGTTTGACTTACAGACATAAACAGAATGACAATTGATAAGGTCAAATTAATCGTCACGGCAGTTCTATTCATATTACAGCCATTACCACAGAAATACCAATAAATAATCCCTGTTAAAATCATTGAACCCAAATACATGGCAAGGGTCCCGCCCACCAATAATTTCTTCCAAAATCCAGCACTTTCTTCACCACTAAGGTCTTCCATCTCAATTTTTTCAAGACAAGTTTCAGCCCACGCATGGGCGAAATCTACAAGAAGAATAAGTCCTATAATTAGGAACACGGTGGAAAAGATAAGAGCTATATGATTACCATAGAACACGAAAAATCCATCAGGAATGAAGAAGAAATTAAGCAATAAAAGTAATAACCAACCTCCAATCTTCAATTTCCAACAACCATTTTGAATTACTGCTCGGGGATTTTTGGTTGAAGTTACATCAACTAAAAGTATGGCAAGTAATAAATGTAAGAAACCTAAAGCCAAATTTATCCGATATACGGAGGCAAAACTAGTACATTCTTCACCGTCCTTGCCACAATTAGAGCTAACATAACCAAAAGTGATTTTTTCAAGTCGATGAGTTACAAATGGTGAAGTGGCAACCCATGAAAGAATTGAATTAAGTAGGAGGAGAAGGGCATAGGTGATTCTGGTCATGATGGAGCTCTGGAAAGTACCTCCAATGGCTGAACAGAAGCCTGCACAAGCTGCTGCCCCACAGCATGACGCTAGCGATGAGATGGGCATCAATGGGAGCGAAATAGCGGCCCCCATGTGTGTTAATGTAGTTGGTTCAAGTAGTAGTTTGAAATAAACAATTAATCGCTAAATGGTCACTAAATTGGGAAGAAAAAATAGAGGCAAAAGTGATAAGATAGTGAGAAAAGAAGTCAATTAGCGAGAAAACACAACCCTAGCATAAATTTAAAATAGCGAGGGGAAAGGCAGTAGCAGCATTGACAAGACGTACGACTGCAATCAGAAATAGATATACCGAGGGCAGAGAGTAAGCAGTTACTGTTTGGAAAAGACACCAACAAACATCTCCTTGGAAGATACTTAAACAGATTCACCTAGAGATGATTGAAGAAGATAGAGAAGCAGATAGAGTTCACTCACAGATAAAAGCAGCTAGTAGGTCCAAGATAAAAATAGCGAGGATTATAGAGCCCTTGCGCAAAATTGTATCTCTCTCCTCCTAAAATCTATTACAATGATGACACTCTACATTGATAACCTACATTGATAATCTACATTGATAATCTACATTGGCAATCTACATTGATAATCTACATTGATAATCCACATTGGCAATCTACATTGATAATTTATATGTCTGATAATATCAATTATGTCTTATTACGTTTATCTATTATATCTATCATCATCATCGTCATCTCTTTGTATCCCTATCTCTATAATTTAAATTCATCTCCAAGGTACGTCAAATATTCCTCTCTTCCCTTTTCCATGTGCTAATCCAATTCCCTCATGGCCAATTTCCGCCGCTTGTCCATCAGAAACTTGATGCTGCTTTGCGGTGCTGCCCGAGAAATCCAGTCCCATACCTTTTTCAATCCATTGGAGGTACTTTCAGGAAGGGCATTGACATCGCGGGCTCCCTTCAATGGCGATAAGTCAAATAAACTCGATCTTAAATTGCTTATTACTTCAAACGAGGTGTTGTCAATCTCCAAGTCGTCTTCATCAAAATCTCCAAATTCATTGGGGTTTACATATTGGAGTCTAACAAGTAGTTTAAATACCGCCGAGGAAAAGATTGCAACCAAATGTGATAAAGGTGGCGGGAAGAAGGTTGCAAATTCGAATTGAGCACTTCGATCACCAGTGGTTGCTCTGCTTGAGAAGACTCCACTGGTAGCGATATCAGACATAGTATTCGGCCCATTTTTGGCGATTTTTTGAACCCCATTCTTACCATCTGCCTTCAATTTCTGCTTTGTCATAGCTATGGGTAAAAGAAAAGAATGGCGTTCATTTGCACCAGTTTTCCAAAATCTTAAATACACCCAGCTCGAAACAAAAGATACAAGGCTCAGATGGAATGCCACCACGTAATCATTATCGATCATATACCCTAAAAGCGTCAATCCTATTAAGGCTAATGGGTTGTAGTTTACTTTGATCCGCACTTTCCCCAGGAAAAAAATTACATAATGATTGCCAATCCTTTGCTTTACCGCCACAAGTAACCCCATTACAAGGGCTGTAGTACCCTTGACAACAGGAGCAACATAAACACCGTTGGCAAAGTAAGTCTTTATACTATAAAAAACCCAAAGACTGACATTGTTGACGAAAATTACGTACCCCACAAATTTCATGTACTCGTGTGTACCCCAGAGAATTTCAATATAGCGGCCCAAGTAAAACATGAGCATCAAGGAGATCATGAAGGAAAAGAGCCCATTCTCTATTAGACCTGAAGTGAAAAATACCCAAGGTCGAAAAATCACTGGCGATTTAGTAGGAATGAAGGTTAAAAGTGGCACGAATACCAGACTAGGATGATCTAAGTCGCCAGTATTTTGGGCGATGTTTGAGGTGGTGCTCGAGCTTGAGGTTCCGCTGGGGTTATGAGTGTGATTTACAATTATTACAAAGTATGCATACGACTTGAGGATGAAATTGAGCAAACTGAGTGTCAGAACCACAACTGCAATTATACCAGTCACTCGTGGGACTTTCATAATGCCTCTAGCTCTCGGGGTTGTATAGCTATTCCTTCGTGGTCCCTTGCAAAAACTAAGTAAGCGAACGGTGTGGTGCACACCTGCATGTACTCGGTCCGATCTTCCTCGAATCCCTGCAATTACCGAATTGGGCCGAATTAGGTAATCGTACTCCATCAACTATATAGAATCATATAGCATCGAATATATAAACGATGTTTGGGCGAATTATGCCCCATTTGAGGCCCAGGGTTCACCGTTTGGGACCTATGGGCGCTCGTATGTATCTGCGTCAATCTACATTGAGGCAACTTGTAGCACAACCTATTTTCAAGTCGGTGTTTCTTACTCTTGTTCTCGGCTCAGCAACAATTGACTTGATGAGTAACAGGAAAGAACTCGAAGCTTTAGAGACCACTTATAGGTCGAAAATTATTATTCTTGAGGATTTGGCTGGTAAGCTCGAACGAGGCGAAAATGTAGATATCTCCAAGGAATTGCAACTTGCCAACAGCTTGACCAGGGCCAAGTATAACTCCGTGACAGATATACATTTTGATGAGCTGTTGGAGAAATTTGTGAGCGAGTTGATGGAAGAACCTAAGGAAGAAAACAAGACAAATGAGATAAAGGAGGAATACGTTACAAACACGAAAGCTCAAAATGCTGTAGCTGATGATCCGGAGAGCCAAAAGTTGCCAAAGAAGGTAGATTCATCGAAGTTTCTTTGAAGCGATGGGAAGGTCAGAGATTGAAAAATTGCTGAATGTGTCGAATCATGGCTTTGTAAATATTATGGTATTAATAGCTTGTAAATGCAAGTGTTTATATGGATGGCGTAGAGATGATATCATGATCTTGAGTGCAATAACTAAGTGATGGATGTAATAACGCAACCTATACTTAAATAGTAATACTTCAGCTTAAATAGTAATACTTCAGGAATAGTTTAGTGCTACACCTAGTTGAACACTATTCCCATCTTCACTTACTAAGGACTAAGTAACACAACTGCTCTTATCGGATTATTGGCCTGACATGTTAATTATGACTGAAAGCTTTAAACGGTGATTTTCGAGGACAAATTACTGTTATGGTAAGAATTGTGCTGTTTGTCTGCTTAATCCCTACAAATCCCACCACCAATCTTTGCTCAAGCCTTTCTACATTTGACCGTTTGTTATTCTGAAGATAGGTTATTCCAATACAATCTTCATCATGCTCTTCCTCGATATATCCACTTCTATCATGGTCTTTTACAATTTCATTCACTGGTTATCATTCATTAGTCTCTACAACCCTATCTTTCTAATATTACGACGATGACCATCACCTGTATCCATCACCTTACCTTCCTGCTGTAATCGTCTAACACCTTCACCAACTTCAGCTGTTTCTACGCGGTATGAAACTCGTTCATTTACCTTCTGAACCAAATCACTGAACCTCAAAGAGTTTCCTGAAGATTCTCCCAAAAGATGCATGATCTCTCGATCAAGATCCTCTTGTACCTTTCTTTGACCCGAAGTGGTTCCAGTTTGAACCATATCCATATCGATACGTCCAGTAATGGGGTCGGTAGCGTATTCCTTGATAGCAGACTTCATTAACCTTACCGCTTCTTGAACGTCTTCCAATTCCACATAGTTACTGAGCCTCATCTTGGCATGAGCCTCAGATAATCGAATCATCAGCTCCAATTGTCTAGTGGTTGCAGTGACTCTCTTTTCAGAAGCTCTAGGATCATCACCAAGCTTCCTCATTTCCACATAACACTTCACTAATTCGTTTTTACCTTCTTGAGTCATCACTGGGGAATAATTCTCCTTGGCATATTGAATATATGCTGTAAGCAAGTCCATCGGTAAAACATAGCTACGATTTACATGCTCTGGTCGATCTTCCAAATACATTTCCGTCAAATGACGGGCAAGTTGACGATCCATCCTTTCATCAACCTTGTCCAACATGAGGTAGACTAAGTCAAAACGGGATAAAAGTGGTGGAGGTAAGTCAATATTCTGAGTCACTGGCAAATTGGGGTCGTATCTCGAGTTTATTGGGTTAGCCAGGGCTAAAATCGAAGTTCTGGCATTGAGAGTAGTGATAATTCCAGCTTTGGCAATAGAAATGGTTTGTTGTTCCATAACTTCATGCAAAACCAGTCGAGTGGCATCACTCATCTTATCGAATTCATCAATACAACAGACACCTCCATCAGATAATACAAGAGCTCCACTTTCCAACACAAGTTGCTTGGTGTCGATGTCTCTGGTGATATAGGCAGTCAAACCCACAGCAGAGGATCCCTTACCAGATGTATAAATACCACGAGGAGCTATTTTGTGAACATATTGTAAGATCTGGGATTTGGAAGTAGATGGGTCACCACAAAGTAAGATATTAATATCTCCTCTATATCTTCCACCCTTCTGGAACGTCTTGTTAGTTCCTCCAAACAACTGTAAGAGGATACCCTTCTTGACATCTTCTAATTCAAAGATCAGAGGAGCTAATGACCGGGCCAAGATTTCGTATATATCTGGCCTAGAAGAGATTTCCTTGATCTGAGCTTCTTCTTCAGCGGTGATCTTACGAACCTCTTCCACTTCATCATTACCAGATATTGACAGCCGGTTTAAAGTCAGTTCATCAGCTCCCATTCTCTTGGTATCAATCTTCTTCACATGGACCACATCAATATATGTCTTGTATAAATTTTTCAAAGCCCGTTGCTTCGAATTGACTCGAACTGGCAAAGAACGGAAGATTCCACACACTTCTATTCTATCACCAGCTCTACAAACATCAACCATTTCGTCGTATACACAAAGATTTACTGAATGAGGGGTCTGTCCATCAGGAACAAGATCTGGAGTCTCTTGGATCTTAATAACTTGCTTATCGGCAAACGATGACCGGTTGTGTACGATGGCCATAGAATTTGTCTGCCCACAGACTTCTCTGGGACACTTGGTGGGCTCCAGAATGACTCCTCTATCGATTTCTACCGCTATGGTGTGATCACAGGCGTTACATTTGAAAAAAGCTACCTTCATATCAGGGATAATCGAAGTTGCTCTTAAAACAAGTCCCTTGACACTTACAAGCTTGTCAATATCGTTAGGGTTCAAATCCCTCATACCTCTTTCAATGGCATTGATATTGTACGGTCTAATGGTGTATCCATTGGTCTCTATGGTATCAAGATTGACTTGTTCTTGGTTGAAATTGTATTCAGCAGCAAGAGATATCATACAGTCTTTCACAGTCTGATCCATGATAGGAATCACTTCCTGAGGGTAATTGATGAGCTGGTAGTATAACTTTCTGGTGTTAGGGAAAGCTAAAAGGTTCTTGGCGTCTAAATTAAGATTGGTATGATCCAATTCCCTCATATTATTCAAATGTTTCACATAGTATAACTCATGATCTTCTGGTTCTACAAACTGTTCGTCCAAGATCTTACGATATTTGTACTTGAATTGTAAGAGAAAGTCTCTGAAAGCATTCAGACAATCTTGAATTGATACGTTTGTACCCCAAATGACTCTAATAGGTTCATCTTGGTCCATGGCCGAACCAGCGGCATCCAGCAGAATTCCTGTGCTGGAACTTTGCTGTTGGGAGGCTGAGGACCGTGGGTCCAGTTCAGTGAAGATTCTACGACGCATGGGCAGTGAAGTAGTATCCTGGAGATCACTTCTGACGTTTCTACGGACGATTCTATCGACATCACTGGTGATTCTATCAGAACGAGCTCTGGTAGTGGCATCGGTACGATTATCGGTTCTATTGTCGGAGTTTATAAAGCTTGAAGACGTGTAGTGTAACGGGGAGGAGCCTCTATTCTGTGAAGAAGGTGGCTGGCGACCCTGAAGCCCCTCATTAGCTTCAGATGCTGGATTAGAAGACAGAGTAGGGAAGAAAAGTGGCGAAGAGGGCACAATTGAAGCTTGAGGTTGTGATTGTGATTGTGATTGTGATTGAGTCTGAGTTTGACTCTGAGATTCTGTCTCTCTATTGGATTCATCAGGGAGCTCACTGATCTCGTTTATGGGTGACGAGGACATGTTATTGAGCAGGTATAGTTCGGTTCTAGTGGAGTCTCTTGTGAGTAAGGAAGAAAGAAAGAGAAGAGGGCAACGCGAAATCTCATTGAAATAAAAAACGCGTTTTTCCCGATTTGGTTAATGACGCCCAAAACGGGTTAATTACGCGTGAAGGCAAGAAGAGAAGAGAAGAGAAGTGAAGAGAACTGAAGAGAAGTGAAGAGAACTGAAGAGAAGTGAAGAGATCAAGAAGAGTGGATGTCGACTGGGAAATGTTGAAGGAGCAGGAGCAGATGTAAGGGTGATTTGAGACGAAAACTTGCTAGAAATTGTGAATTCTTCAGGAACTTCACCGATTTTTGTGATGTCTCTGTGATAGTTCTGTGGTAATTGCGAGGTTCGATATCTCTCTCTTCCACCTTTCAATTCTAGAATAAACGGTAACTATCATTCTCTTGAATGTGCTTCAATGGATTCAACCTCTCTAAATCTCTGGAGCTTTTATCTACTCTTCCCTTTTGATGTTGTTTCCTTTCTGTATTCACTAGTTTTCTCTTTTCTTTTCTCTACTTGTTCTCTTTTCTTACTACTTTCTCCTCCACTCTCCTCTCTTTATATCCCTCCTTTGCTTTCATTTCTCTTTCCACTTCAGCCTGTTCAACTCTCATATCGAATTTCTGTTCTACTGAAAAAAATTATCATAATCAAAGCAGCTATCAATATTCGTTTACGTACCCATCGTATTCATTTACATACCCATCGTATTCATTTACGCACCCATTTCCACTCATTTCCACCCATTTACACTCAATTTATAGAAATGCCTTATAATTCTGACAACGGAGACTTCAAATCTTCTTCAACATCTTCCAATATACATGCCCAACGCAGAAATATCCCCGATTTACGACTTTCTCCCCCAAAGCGTGGTCGCTCATCGTCCCCCACAAGAAGAAGCGGCTCTCCTGATCGACGGCTCCAAATTGCTCAATTGGAGCGTGAAAGAGGTGAAAAGATATGGCCAAGTAATACAAAACGTATACGTCTTGATCAAGACGAGACCATAGAATCGAAATTTAATCAATTGGACGAGAAATGGCTGGCCAAACTCGACGCTTTAGAAAAGTTGTATATCAAAAAGATCGAAGAGATGGGAAAGAAGATCAAGGAGTTGGAAACGAGGATAGACAGTATGGTAGAGAACGAATAGACAGACTGTTTAGGGGTCCATGTATAGTATTAAAGAACCTCTGTAAAGTTTTATAGAACAAAGCCTGCAAAAGCTCCATTGAACAGAGCTGAATAGAGCTAATAGCTTAATAAAGCTTCAGCAGAGGCATGCAAAAGCCTGTTTAATATCTCGAGTCAATATTATCTAGATTAGAGGGGTACCTGTTATCAAAATATATGTTCAAGTTTAAATAGAATAGTTTCGTGTACCCCTACGATTCTTTATGATTCTCCATGACTCTCTATGACTCTCTATGATTCTCTGTGACTCTCTATGACTCTCTATGACTCTCTATGATTCTCTATGACTCTCTATGACCCTCTATGACTCTCTTTGACTGTGTATATCTCCTATTACTCTCATCATTCTGCTCATCTCCCCTTCTTCTCTGAACTTCTACACATTCATTTCATAATTATGCATTATTAAAACTCTATGTCCTTTGTAGTAGCGGCCTCTTCTTTCGAATCGTCTTCTACTGGAATCCCCCATTCTTCGATCTCAAACTTCTTCTTACCATTCTTGAACGCATACTCTCCGGTATGTACCGTCATAACTCCTCTTTCACTCAATAATGGAAGCTTATAAATCTGGACCAACCCGTGCAGAATCTTGGATGGTTCATTTTTGTATGATTTTTCAATAAGTTCCATCATTTCCTGATTGAACTGTTGTAGTTCAATCACTGAATCCATCAATATCTCTACATTTCTTGCTAGGGAATCCTGGCGACTATACAATTCAGTAGGAAATGAAGCTATAAGGGCCACATTATTGGGAAATTGCTTTAAGATGGCCCTTAAAGAATGCAAAATTGGTAGCAATTTGAAACAAGAGCTATATTCAGGTGGATATACCAATGGATGTAACAAATGGGGCATTATAATTCGAACTATTCGACCATGTTTAACGTTTTGCTCCACAATAGACCGAATTTGCTTCATTAAACCATCTGAAACGGGTACGAAACTAATCTCTTGAGCTGCTGGAGCAGGTAAAAGTTTCAGGGTGATGTCAAATTGGTAACAATAGTCTTGCTTCTCTTTCTCCTGAACCTCTGGGGTCTTAATTGTATCTGAAGACCCTGGTTTCTGGTTAAGACCGTAACGCCAGGCAATTTTCATATTATCTCGCAGCTGCTTGGGCTCTGTAAGATTAGAAATGCTAATTTTGGACTCATTAACGGCAATTTTAGCCCTTTGTTGCTCCTTTTTCGACCCTTGATATAACCCGGGCAATTCGTTGGCCCAATTAGTACCGTAACCAACCACAATTACATGGGTATTGATCTCCTTCTTATCTCCTGCTACTCTGTTATGTGTTATGCCTTGGGAAGCAAATACCTTTAAAAGAATCGACGAAAAATCGGTGTTCCCCCGTTCTTGTACCAAAAGAGAGCTTCCAAGTGGAAGTCCCTGATGCAAAAGAAGCTTATCTAGATCTGGAGTACCGGTGGAGATGGTTGGAGCTGATGTCACTAGGGAAGGCTTCACTCCTGGATGTGATAGAATACTATCGGTGTCGGAATTAACCCTAGAAGTGGGTCTAGAAGTGCTGAGAGATTTGGATGGGATGGCCGATCTGGTTACTGGTGGGGTTCTATTGAAGCTCAGAACCGGCAGGTTGCGCAAATTTTCTGGTCTTGTTCGGTTGGAACCTATTGGAACTCTTCCCGCAGCAGCTCCCGGCCCTCCACGGGCCGCTCCGGGCTCAATTATCTCTGATCTCTTCCTGAAGCTCATGGTGATGGCTGAAAAATTGTATGGGTGGGTAAATGCAGGATATAACGTAGAATGCAGGACACGCCAGATAGGCCGCAGTAGAGGAGGTGGCGGGAGTTGTATGCAGGACGTGGCTGCAGAATGTCGATAGCAGCCAAGAGAAGAGGAAGAAGAGGAAGAAGAAGGAAGGGTCGAGAAGTGAATTTGACGGCCTCTATAGCCCTTACTTCATCCTCTTAAACATAATCGTTAAAGCTTGTTTACCTCCTAACTCTTATCCTAGAAATCGCTTGATTTTGCCTAGTAATAAACTTTCTCTATCGTACCAATTCTCGGTAAGATGTTGTGGAAAGCAAACCAGTATATTCTTCAAGGCTACTTCAATCTGAGGTTTATCTTCAAGATCCAACCACTCTTTCATCGCTAATAGGTACCATAAAGAAGCCTTTCTGTATCTAGAGAACCCCAGATGATGAACCGAATGCTGGTGGAGCTTATTGGTATTAGTATAAAGATCTAGATCAGTGGGTACATCTTCCTGCCCATTTCCATCTCTTACGACTTTAGAATCATGCAGCTTATAATTTTCAACTAATCGATTCCCCAACCCTCCTGAGTAAGCACATTTCGTAAAAGTATATCCGAGTCTATCACACAAAAGAGCTCGAATGACTTGACCACCTCCAGAAACTACTGGAGCCAGAGACGTAGGGATCAGTTTAGGATAAAATTCACTTATACATTTCTCCAAATACTTTTCTATCAAATCATTCCACCACCAACCATTCTGGAAATGTAAACACATACAAAGTAAAAGCTCTATAATTACAATTAATGCCTTTATTCCATAACTCTTCAAATTAAATCGTGATTTGAAGGTATAAAGTAAGTTATCACAATAAGGTTCAATTATATCATGACGAATTTTTCTTAAAGTATTACGATCTGGAACTTGTGGTGGTTGAGTTTGTTGAGTTTGGGCGAAAAGGAGTGAAACTATACATATTTCTTGAACTGAAGCCACATAAACCCAAGCTTTATCATTAGAGAAGTCCTTTTTAATAAGGTCATAGGTAGAATATGCATATTTAAAGTCCTTAAGGATTAAAGACCAATCTGCAAGCTTTCTAATGATCTGTTCTTGAGAGGTTTTATGATAATAATTCTCCTGATAATTGAATTGGGAAGACCCCAGTGATCCTGACCCTCCTCCAGCGTGAGGTTCTGGAGATCCACTATTACTACTTCCACCTTGAAAGATCATTCTAGAAACCGAGAAAAACCGTCCAGTGATTGATTTCTTTGGTGAAAGAACCAGATCATCCCATAATCTGACCCGATTTTCCATATGAGGAATCAAAAGCCTGGAAACAAAGTCAAATACTTTACGTTTCATAACATTATCAAGACTTTCAGGTACTTGGAATGCATTTTGTAGATCGTTTTGCTCTAAAGTGATCCTTTGTAAGTCTTCATCGATGGTTGAATATTCAGTGATTCGATAAGTTACCGATTTCTGGTGGTCAGATTTCTGCCAAGATTCCTTCAGTTCTATTGGGATCATAGTACAAGATGTACTTAAATTAGATTTCAACCTATTCTGATATTCAGAGAGTTCCAATGGATTAGATACGAGATTAGGATCATAAAATACAAAGACATGCATAAGTAAATCATCAATCTGGAAGTATTTGGGGAAATTGTAGTTACGGAATGCTACAATATAATGTCTTAAGTCATCTAAAGTATCTTTATGATAATCAATGACAAAGATTTGTGATACTGGATGATTAAAAGTTTCAAAAGGAACAATGTTATTAGAAGTGATAATTTTGGTGAAGAATTCCAAATATAAGTTACTATCGGTTGTAGTTTGAGCCTTAGAACGATGTTTTAGAAGCAATTCAAGTGAAGAATTGGAGAACAATTGCTTCAAAGGTGGTGATTTAATCAAAGAATTAGAGGAATTGGAAGCGTTTGGGGCATTTGATGGATTGGAATCGGCTGAATTATTGTTGGTCGAAGCATTGACGATGGACAATAATTCGGGTAAAGGTGGTTCGAAACGTACTGGGAATGATGGATACGTCTTTGTTATCAACTGGGAGTTTGTTATCTTAAATGACTGACCGGGATGGATCTGTTTGGCGTTGTTTCCGTATGGCTTAATAAATTGAAGAATTGAAAGATTCAGGCTTCCGATTGACGCCTGAAGGAGCTGATCTGCATGGATTGACGCTTGAATAGAGATCAAGGGAGAATATGCATGATGAAGGAGATGCTGTCTTGATGCATAGGGGTCTAGGGCCTTATTTAGATCGGTTTCTATCTTCTTGTCCATGGTGGTGGAGAAGATCTAATGGTTTAATCTGAGAGAAAGAGGAGAATAGAAAGCGAACCGGGAAGGGTGGGAGAAGTAGAACGAAGAGGAGGAAGAGGAAGAGGAAGAGAAAGAGAAAGAGAAAGAGAAAGAGAAAGAGAAAGAGAAAGAGAAAGAGAAAGAGAAAGAGAAAGAGAAGGAGGAAGAGGAAGAGGAAGAGGAAGAGGAAGAGGAAGAGGAAGATCAAAAGGGTTTACACTAACTGATGTCTTATCTTCTGTGATGCGCTGTTTTATTTAGTTTCTCGTTGATCTACTTGCGGCATCTTTTTGTATCCCAGCAGTCCTAGACGTGCTGGCCTAGATGTAGATACCTAACACCTGGCTCTATATGAGAGGATAAAACGACTTACTATGAGATATGAAAGTTCAGCACAACAGTACTTCTTGGCTACAGATATGTGTTCACGTATAGGCATATACAAATGTCTCCTAAACTTGTTGGTTGAAATACCTCTTCGTTCTTTTTAGTATCGATATCTTCACATCAGTCCTCCATTACGGTACACCTCCTTGGCATCTCAAAGTTCTACATCATCAGATAACTCTTTTTGGATACTCTATTCGGAGAAACTTAGGTTAACATGGTTACATTTAAATGGCAGCTCAAATCTAGATCTTACGTATATTGACCAACGTCGTTCCCTTCCTCTTCCTATCCTTCCTCTACCTAACATTTTTCTAGTTTAATCTTCGCTATCTTAATCATCTCATATGCATTGTCGCTATTTATATCCAATAACCTCTCCTTACAACGCTACTTGTCCTCATATCTGCCATGAAAACGACGATATCATCAAGACAGCATCAAGGTGTTTCTTTGCATATGTCTTTGTATTGCTAGTCCTGGTCGCAGTTCAGCTCTCAGTTGTCATGGCTCCCGCGGCGGAAAGGTACATGAGCCGTGAGACGTCATTTGCCCATTATTATGTAGATCTACCGGACAACTACGTTAACCATCGATAAAGACCACGAAAAAGATAACATGACTTGGCACAACCAAACATCTACAATATTCACCACGACTAGATTGAACCAGCTGAATTTATCAATTTTGTTCACCATTATCAAATAAATTGATCTGCCCAGGTGATATGAACTTTATTGAATCGGTCATTCATACTTCCAACATCTCTCAGTGTGTACATTGAAACTAAGCTTGGTCATAGCACACTTGCGTTGCTCTTCTAACGTCGTAGAAGCCGTTCTGAGCCCCATTTTCCACTAATGGCTAATCTTATGCATACGGTACTCGCTAAAGGAATATTATTCTTCGCTCCTCTATAGGGTCGATGTTCAAGGAGTAGAAGAGGACAAACAATTAAATAATGCGTTTAAGAAGACATTGTCGGTAAAAGAGGAGGATGAAACAAGAGAGTTACTCATAATTTGAGGTTAATTAACGTGATATAAACAATTTTCGGAATCTAGAAGATCTTTGATTGATTCGATCGACTTTAATAGCGTAAAACAATTAAATTATTGGTTATCACATCCACAAGCACACCAATCCAAACCCACACCATTAACAGAACCGACCCATTAGTGAAAATATTATGGGGCCAATTGCAATTAAAATCATTCGTTATGAAGACGCGTTTTGAGTTTACAATCTTAAACATTCCTTCACCTCTAGAGAGTGAGTCTGTTTTGGCTATGAATTGACTATTTTAATCCATCCTCCATCACTTTTGTCCGCCTAAATATCGTTTTTGATGCCGCAAATAATATTTCTCCGCTGCATTGATCAGCACAAAATGCTGCATCTCTACATAACTTCGACTGATTTTCGAGTGATCTTTTTCACATTATCTCCAAATTCGATAAAAATGGTTGTTTTTTTAAGCCGCCAAATTTCCTTTCCTCCGGCACATAGTATATGTTCGACGCCCAAATCACTATATTTTATGTTTTTTTGTTATTTTATCAACACATAAAATTCTTCTTATTTTATGTTATTTCCTTTTCACCTCTTTTAATTTTATTTTATCTCCATTTTATCGATATTTTCTTATTTTTCTATTTTAATTTATTTTTCACTGTTTATTATTCGCCTCACCAAAAATTCAAAACCAAGAATCTCTCATCTAAAAAATGCCCCACTACGTCCGAAGTAACAGCCGCCCCTTTCAAGGTAATTGTCACTTCAACATCATATTTTATCAATTGGAAGGGTGACTTGACAACATTGACAACATTGAGATGTCTTTTATTTCTATATTTCCACCCCCCCCTGTATCTTTCTTCGCCAATTCACCTCTGGAAACCTCCCCAATTTCTCCTCGATACCTCACCCTCCACCAGCATTTCGTTGCTGTTTTCACTTTTTTTGTTTACCTCCTCTCAAAGGAATTTTTTCACCAGCAAAATCAAACATTCCAGAGTTATTTACTCACCTTCGTGTAGAAAACAGTTTGATCGTTTAGGATTTTTTTTCGAAAGATCACTCAATCTTTTGCTTTCTTCAACTAAGTGGATATTGTTTCTGACCGGCGAAATCCTACACAGCTCCTGCTAACCTTCCCTTTGCATTCTATCCCTACTTATTAGTTGGATCAAGTTTGTTATTTTTTCAAAAGAAAAAAAAATATTTATATATATAACTTTTTCTTTCAGTTCCAACTGAATTCCTCCTTTCGTCAACTCAACTGGGTTAGAAAACCACCTAAGGCTTGACTATTAGACTGGGTTATCGTTGTTGAGGTACATTACAAGTGATTTCAATCTAATCCCTCGAAGAAGTGTCTCTAAAAGGCCCCACCCGTTCCATTAATATCGCCTCCAATCCATAGTTACTGACAGTTCTTCGGCCCTTCTTCCCCCCCCCCTCCTCACCAGCATATCAAGATTAAAGATTATATATATCCTCTCGATACTATTCGCTGAAATACCCAACATCGCTCGCTATCAAAGGAATATCCTATCACTCGCTATCAAAGACCATTCCTACCCCTTTATCTAGTTTCACACCTAAATAACTCCCACCCTACATCATCACCCCCGCCCGCTTGCCTGTTAGCTTCTGATCAATACCGACCAAGCTTCGAATTGGCGGTAATAATATCAACATTATTTACAACCATCTACATCAAATTATGTTCAAAATAGCCCTGTTGGCTCTCGTGGCGGCTCAAATCGTCTCTGCTACCGTGATAGATCATCCCTCGTTAGACCTCTCCGACTTAGGTGGTTCCTTTGGTCTCTTGGGCTCGTATGCCGCCATTTCTTCTTATTCACAAACAAATGCATCGTCCTTCTTGGAAAAATCCCCAACTAATTCCTCTCAAGATTCTTCCAAATTGTTCCTGCGTTTCACCACCAACAATACCATCAGTGAACTCGCTCAATTCAATGGGACTTCAAGTTCTATGTATGATTTGGGTGATGGAACTGTACTTGTTACCGGTTCTTTCACTCAAGTCAATGGCCAAGAAGCTGTACCACCAATAATATTCAATCCTGCCACTGGTAACTTTAGTTCACTCTTTGAACTGCTGATCAATGGCTCAGTGTCTCTGATTATGGTCGATGATGATCTCGTTTACCTTGGAGGAAACTTTACCTTCAACAATACAAATAGTGCTGCCGTGTACAATAAAACCTCCAAATCAGTACATCTGCTTCCATTCCAAGGGTTTGGTGAAAACTCCCTGGTCAACTCTATCGTCAAAATACTAGACTCTTCCGAAGATGGGGCAGGATCCATCATTTTTGGTGGTCACTTCAATAGTTTGGGATTGGAAGATTTATTGACTCATAACATATCAAATCCAGTTCACAATATATCTAATGCAACAAATGAATCGTTAATAACAGCAGAACAGATTATATCCCTCAAACATGGTATTTTCTCCCTGGTCAGTAGTGATACTACCGACTTATCTGGCATAACTTGTCCTAAATCTGGCGGTGTTTGGTCACCAGTTTCAGGGAAAGGTGGAGAATGGAAAGTAGAATTACCCGATGAAATGAAAGGCTTGGCCCCTACTAAAGTCAGAATTTATTTCCCCACTGATGGAGATGATCAAGTCGAGCAATTCCGGATCTATTCGTATCCTAATAATGGAATTATGAATCTTTCATACGTCAACCCTGAAACTAATGAAATATCTTATTGTGATGCATGGTGTCCTGCTTGGAGACAGTCAGATTTAGCTGACATTGTTCAAACAAACGCTCATGATGCCCAAGATTTATCCTTCGATAATGAAATCTTCGTGGACGCTACCGATGGTTCCTATTCGTTATACTATGATAGCTCTACCCAGACCAAGACTTTGGGGTACGGAGCAAACTACATGGAGTATGCCTTTGAAAACTCTGTCGAAATCGATAAAGTGGGACTCACAGTGACCTCTTGGTATGGATCCAAGGGTCTGGTTGCAGGCTTTGAACTCTATCTGAATGTTATCTTGGTTTACGGCAATGAAACCTTGAATGAAGCCAATTGTGGCACAGGAACTGATGATTCTGATAACATCAGTCAGCTATCGGGAACCTGGCACTCAATTCATGACCTTACATCACTGGTTAGTGGTAATAACTACTTGGTTGCGCAAAATGCCACCAAGGATACCTCCGTGACCTTTTATCCCAATATTCTGTATTCGGGAAGTTACTCTTTGCTTTTAAACACCCCAGGATGTATTGCTGATGGTTCTTGCTCAGTCCGTTCCATTGTCAATGTCACCGTATACGATGTAGATGATCAAGTATTGTCTAATCATGAGATTTATCAAAACAATAATTATGATAAATTTGATTACCTCTACTATGGACATATGAATGGAACTTCAACCAGTAATGGCCGTAATAAAGTCGTGGTATCATATTCACGAGCTGTTGATGAATCTGTTCTGGATCCATGGGTTGTAATCGATAAAATTACCACTAACATTGTTTCTTTAGATGAATACTATGGTATCAATGCCACCAACATAACTACGGCTGTCCAAACGTTCAATATCACTCATCTTGATTTGAACGGGCTCTTTGAGTATTCTTTGGCCAATTTCTCTGATTTTGATGAATCTAGAGTACACAACGTCACTTCCAACAACTCTAGAATCATTTTAGAATCTAATACCTATGTGGGCAACTCTTCGATTAATTTCTTGAGTTCCAAACTCGACTCTGCTGCCAATGTCACTAACATTATTCACAGCGATAGTGACTTGATCATTAGTGGCGATTTCAATGTGAATCTGACCACCTTCTCCTCCAATTCCATTACTTTGCAACTCGATCAGTATAATTCGACCTCGAACGAGACAGAATTCTCCACTGCCATTTCGAAGAGAAGCCAATTGCAAAACACACATCTTTTCAAAAGAGACTCCCTGGGATCCTCGTCATTCTTTAACGCCACCTTTGATTCATCCATCACTTACATGTCTCAAACAGCTTTTGGCTTGTTTGTGTTGGGTGACTTTACCATGTCCGCTAATTCTCTGTCCATCCGAAATTTGGCAAACAAAAACAGCACCACTTCTACGGCTCACAATTTTGGCCTCTACGTCTCTGGTGAATGGTATGGTTTCGGTAATTCTCGATATGATTCATCATTTGCACATTTTACGAACATTACCTTAAATGGAGTGGAGTATTTTGTCTTCTCTGGAGATAATAACGTGATTATTTGGGATAATACTAATCAAGAATTCATCTCCGGTGATAACGGATCCTCCTTGAATATCTCCAATGCTGTCTCTTTGTCTGACCGGCAAATTGTCTTGGGTGATGGCTTTGTAGTTCCCGATAATTTGAGCCGAGATCAATCTATGGTTCTTGCTAACAACACTATTGGGAAGTACGATTTCAATGTCACTAAGACAAACACTTCATTATCAAACATTGATTTAGCCTTTTATGTCAATTCGACCATGAGTGTGTTGAGTGGAAATTTCAACACATCTCTGGGAGTCAAAAATTTGGGCCTTATGAACAGCGAAACCGGTGAACTCACATCATTAAATGGAGACTGGGAATGGGCTTCAAATGGTACTATTCAATCGATATATGCTGGCTCCGATGTTGATTATTTATTCTTAGGTCATAATGGAACTGTCAGTGTAAATCTGGCTAGTCATCTGCCTGGAATTGTGATTTACGACTTGCAAAACAATTCTTTAGCATCGTTCCAACCTGCTACTTTGGTTCCTAACACAGGATCTAGTTTACAAGTCAATGGCATTGCTGTTCATGATGCAGACTCCCGCTTAATTGTAGGAGGTGCTTTTGCATCGGCTGGATCACTAGAGTGCCCCTCGGTGTGTATTTACGACATTGTTAACACCAGATGGATCCAACCTTCCTCCAATTCGTCTATCTCTGGTACTGTGAGTGATCTCAAGTTCATTACTTCTGACATCGTCTTACTTGCTGGTAATTTAACAATTGGCGAGACCCAAACTCTGTTTGCTACTTATGATTTCTCACTGTCTTCTTTCGCCGTTGTCAATCTGGAGTTGTCCAAGTTGGCTCCTGGTGTAAACAAATTCATTAAAATGGATAAAAATGAAAAGGTTGGTGGAAGATACATAGCATACGGATCGGATTTTGTTTCTGGATTCAACGGGACTGGATGGCTGAGTATTGATGATCTGATTGATAAAAATCAGGACTACTCGTTCAATGATGCCAAAATATTGGTTTTAGCATCATCCAATAGTAACAACAATGAACAGTTTTTTGACAATGATCAAGTTTTACTACTTGCTGGCTCTTTTCTGTTGAAGTCATATGGATTGGTCAATTCTGCTATTTACAATGGATCGGAGTGGATTCCTTATGCGTACACCACTGATGATTCAGCTACGAATTTGGGAAGTATTAAATCCATTCTTGTAAAGGACTTGTATGGATTCAAGTCGTCAGAAGTGTTTAAAATCGCCAAGAAGTTGTCCAGGGGTAAAGTTGTTGGTATTTCTTTAGCATGTGCTATCGGTGCCACTGCTGTTTTGAGTTTATTGTATTTAGTACCATATTTCTTACTATTCAGAAGCTCAAAAGATGATGGCCATAATCAAAGAATCCAAGAAGATGAAATGATGGAAGCAGTTGATCCACATGATCTTATTCATGAGATTGATGCTCAAAAGAAGTGATGGGGGAGTTAAAAGTAATCAAAGATTGATGCTTACTGAAGGTTAATTATTGTACAATAGATAGAAAGTAGAAGAATAGAAATAAGTTCTTAGATCTGATGTAGAGAATTGTTGTCATGTAAGAGAGGAGGGCATGTGTAAGAATGGATATGTTTGGTGGTAATAAATGCGAAATCGTAAAAGCTGCTCTGTGTCGATAATACATACTTCGTAGCCATGTATACTCTCGTAGCCATATCTACATCTCTTTCAATAACTCCACCAACTTCCTTCCCACTTCATTTCCATGGAGCGACTTCTACGGCCTCAGTGGCGGCTCAGATGTTTTCAAGGGTGATGCGGTGGCTCAATGGTAGAGCTTTCGACTCCAGATCGAAGGGTTGCAGGTTCAATTCCTGTCCGTGTCAATTCCTTTCTTTTTTTTGTAAATTTGATGCAACTGATTTTGTAATGGATCTGGCTCTGATCAGTAGTTGCTAAAGTCACCATACTTTAGCGCTGGTCCCCTCTTTCCACGCTATGTGCATGTTTTCCATGGAATGGAACGTGCTTAAAATTTTTGAAAAACTACAATTATCTTTCTCTCGAACTTTTCACTTTAAAAGGTGTACCTTCATGTTTGAAACATTTACAATTTTATTGAAATGTCAGTAAAATGTCTGTTTGATCTTTCTCTTGATGGTTTACACATCCATAGTAGATATATATCGATGCACTACAAAACCTACACATTTTTTTCCAGTGTTACTTCTGTGTACTATCTTACCAATTACTCCTATCCTCACAATTTTTCACCTCCTCTAGTTCCTCCCTTCTCCTTTAATTCTCTCCAAGATCTTCTTCATCCTCAATATTGAACAACTCAGAATCAACCTCAGTTGCATCTTGATCTCTTTCCTCAAAATTGGTGATGTCATCGGCTTCGTCACGGAAATGCACCCCATCTTCGTTGTACTCGTTATCATAATTATCACCGAGATCATTGAACAACTCTTCCTCGTCCTCCATATTTGGGATATTGACATAAGTACGGCGGCTTCCACGACGGAAAATGATTGACGAAACTTTATCAATCAAAGCTCTGTCAATTTTCCTGATCGTCTTGAAAGTCGCAATAGTCCCGGCAACGATTATAATCCCTCCCTTCACAATCTTGTTGACTATCCTATCTACCTCGTTGTTTTCGATTGGATGGAAGTCATCATCATCAAGGTCGAGTCTAATTTGACCCAATCTACTGAAGCCTCCGTTTCTTTTAATCCCACGATCGTAAACAAACCAAACAGCAAACAATATGAAGCACTGAGACAATACAATGGGAACCACAATCAAGGTAAACGCCTTAGATCCAGTGATGTCTTTACCGTAGTGCTGCTTGAATTCTTTTTCCTTGCCAGGGCATGGATTGGCATACCAATGATCGAATTGTTTGCCATCTACACAGGTAGATAACGGAATTTTTCTGTAACCAGTAGGCTGAAACCACTCAAATGCATTCGGTTTACTACACAGTTCCTTCTTTCTATCCTCTGGGTTCAATCCAGGGACCAACTTACAAGTGTTGTCGACGTCACGGAAATAATTGTAATCACATTCGTAATCTCTCCTTGTACAGGTACAGTTTTTAATGGTTTTAAATCCTTGTTTCAACGGAGCTGCTCCGATATAACACTCATGACCTTGCGTACGACGTAAGTACTGTGCCTGGTGACCGAAAAGACAGCCATCTGGAAGATTAGGATGCTTGGGTGTCCAGTATTCGAAGTCATCCAGATCGGGATTGTCCAAATCTAACTGACATTGTCTTTTATACACGTTAGAGAAATCAATTCCGAAGGCCTTGGTATGTTGTGAATCCTTCTCATTTACAGCAAAAATTACAAATTTAAGAGATGTGTCGGAGGGAATGGTGGCGATATCCCATGCTTTAACCTTTTCGTCCGTGAATTGGTAATCTTTCCATGTGATACCTTCATCTATGGAATACTTGAAAGTATTGGTAGGGTTCACTTCATCCACAAGGACCAAGATAGTACCTCTGTCACCAAATTCCCACATGTAAACACCTTTAACAGCTTCCGCCCAGGTGATACCTCCGTCTCTACTTATGAATGTAGATGCATCAGCGAAGGTACCAAGATTTTCTCCCACATTACCAACAGCAATTAAAACGCCAGTTGCTGAGGTAGAAGAGAATGTGTCTCTGTAGTCTGATCGTTCTGTGTATCCATGTAAGTTCAACGAACACTTTTCGAGTGAATTATCAGCACAAGGGAATTTTTTTCCATTGGAATCCACCTTAGGTGGATTAAGATACAACCACTCACCCCCATCGTTGTGAGAAATCTGTGTTTTGGTCTTCTTGGCTGCCCCCTTATTGACTTCATTAACGTTAGTGACAATGTTCGAGATTATAGTACCCTCTAATCCGTCTATTCTATCAAAGTCTACAAATCCATACTTGTTTCGGTTAACATTATCCAATGATACCGCATAAGAGGTACCGTTAGAGTTGGATTTTACTATAGTTCCATATTCTTTTCCTTCAACATTATAAGTAGTTACGTGTAAGAATATTGATTTGGTACTAGAGTCCAAAATAGTGTAGGCATGATTTGGTTCAACCTTCATGTTTGGGGGGAAATCAGCATCAGCCCATATTTTACCATCAACTGTAACATGGGCCTGTAATGCATTGTCCTCAGAAGTAGCACAGATGACAAATTCTCCGGAAATTGCAAATCCCACGGCATTTTCAAATACCGTAGTGGTCAGCTCAAAATAGTCAGAAGTTCCGATCAACGACGACAATGAACTATCACGACTAGGAACCTCACAGAGAATTTGGTTCTTTTCAGAAGCCTTGTCGCCAAAAAATGGAGAGACGTATTCACATTGGTTAACATTTTGATTAATTTTCGTAAAAGTATGACCTCCATCGGTAGTGAAATATGCAACTTCATGGTCACCATACCAAATGAA